>JASANF010020323.1:0-33475 GCA_030248245.1 Trissonchulus sp. WLG1_4 | reverse complement strand
CTATGAACGCTTTTTAAAGGAGGAAGAACCTATGGATTGTACGTAATATGTGTGTGTGTAATAAATTTTTTGTAACTAGTTGTCGTAAAATGTTATACGTAGTAGAATTTGGAGTGAAAAAAAACCAATTCATATATAAAATGGTAGTAGGTGTAGATGATATCTGAATGGCCTCCAAACCATTCATTTAGCAATTAATACTACATTTAATCAGTATGGACCCAAGCGAAACCCAGATTTCGTTTGGGTATAAAACCCGCGCAACTGACAATTGCGACAGTTTGCAAAAATGCCAAGCAACAGTTCCGCACAAGTTCATTTCAACCTGGGTCACATGGAGTCCCACTTTGCTGGGACGCGCAAAAATGTCCGTGGGAAGAGTACTTTTGCTCTTCGCCGGGACAAAGTTTTCCCAGTAATTTCCCAAAAAAATTTGTTTCATCACTTGTCCCGGGAGTGGGAGGGGGGAAGTAGGTGGCGGTTAGTTTACCGTCATCATGAAGTGGTCGGGTTGCTGGGGTTCAAACGCAAACCGACTCACTTTATGCGAGTGGTCGTTGAGGTGAGGGATTACGGCATTTTTGTCGTAACCGCTTTCCCCGACGACCCCCGCCAATAGATGGGGTGTCCCTCCCGAGTATTGAAAAATTTTGTACGTACGTAAAGTGCATGAAAAACAATGAAAAATAAAAGCGGTGGAAGGAAAAAAATGAAAATAAATAAATAAAATAAAATAAAAAGAAAAATAAATAAACAAAACCAAACAAAAAAAACCAAACAAAAACAAAAACCAAAAAAAAACAACCAATAAAAAAACAAAAACCAAACAAAAACAAACAAACAAAAACAAAACCAAGAAAAAAAGAACAAACAAACAAATTAGATTGGGGCTACTGCAGCCCTAATTTAATTCAGTTTGTTACCTGATGAGTCCCTTTGGCAAGGACGAAACGTTGTATGAATAGGAAAAATACGTACACACTAATGCTACTTTGTGTAATGCTTAAGCCAAGCAATAGAGAAACTATATAAACAGAAAATTTTCATGGACACAATCAGTCTTCATCATACAGTCGTTGGGAGCACACGCTTTTAAATTCTTCTCGGTTTTCAGGTTATTAAGAGACTCTGGTCATTCGTCCTACACCTACGACGACTTTACGGGCGTGTCTATTCAAACATTGAAGATGCTGACCACACAGAGTCACAACCATTCACACTTTTATTCGACCCGTCAATGAGGGGGTTGATGCTTTTGATATACTAGTGGAGGCTACTCTGATCATTCTTACGTTAGCCACCACAATTTCTATAACGAGTCAAAGCATCGGTACGTCCATTGCCTGTCAGGTACCTGTGGAGCACGCTCAGGCAGCAGAAGTGAAATTTATTGAAAATGAATGCTACTTCAACGCCGAACCTATTACCAGACTTTACAATGACTACAATGACTTTGTCTACATTTACCCTTATTTGGGTTGGATACTACTACTACAACTTGATTCCATTTTACTCGGACAAGCTATCTGGAGACCCTTTAGAAGAAACCTAGGAACTTATTGTAATAGAAATTTGATGCTTAGATTTTGTATTTGTAGAGCTATTATAATGTTTGCAATTGTAACTAATATGGTGCTCATTGGTTATGCCCTAGAACCTATTGTAATAAGAAAACAGTATAATATGTCTGTATTTGCCACAAAAATAACTTGCATTACAAATTACTACTCTATTGGTAATGTAAATAAGCGAAGCATTCCCTGTTTGCTACCACTTAATTATTATTTTTGGAAATTTTATGCTCTCCTGTTTATGTGGCTTGCTATGCTTGTTCTCTGTTGCATAATATGTACTGCAATGCTTGTTAAATCTATAAAATTGGATAATGTTGGCCTTGCTAAATACTTTACGTATGAAATGCCTATTGTCAGTAGTTGCTGAATAAATAAAACATACCTTGTTGAATAAAATTTTTTCATAAAAGTTGTGTTTACTACTGAAACAGGATTAAAATGATGAGAAATTAGTAGGAGGAAAAAAATACACAAACAATAACAATAAATAGAAAAAAAACTTGAATAAAACACATACACACACACACACTATGAAAGAAAACAGTGGCCAAAGACTAATATCTAGTCTTCAGCCACTACACGCCGCCTAACATAATGAAACATTGTACACTAAAACATTGGGGGTTGTACTATAATTGAAATTTTACTTCTAACACAAAATTGAAAAGTTTACACAATTGAAAAGTTTACAAAACTGAGGGGGTTACAAAAAACCTAGTGTAGCTGCTCATAGAGCAGGACTTGAGCTTAGCTTTTTATGTCATCTTGTAGTACTGGTGATAGGCTACAAGATGAGTTATTGATCGGGTTGATCGGACAATTAATCAATTAGTGTAGGGTTTACTAATCGGGCTACAGCGGTTCTTAACGTGGGTCTACAGCTTAGATTTTTATATGAGCGTGTAGTACTAATGATAGGCTACGTAATGACTTATTGATGACGTAAATTGATTGAGTAAATGCTGAGAAATCTTCCATGCCCGTAAAATGTGCGGTATGTTTTTAACCAAAAACTTGCACTAGGTTTGCTAAACTAGGTTTTCCATCCGTAAATGTAGGAGTTTAGCCTAGATTTTTATATCACCTTCTAGTACGGGTGATAACCTACACGATGACATACTGCTTGCCTAGCTAGGACGTATAACGGCTGAGAAATCGCCCATGCCCGTAAAATGTGCGGTATGTTTTTACCCACACAGTACATGAGCGTGTTTGAAAAAAATGAGGTGGTTGTACTAAACCAGTCATTACTACTGACAGAGTAGGAATTGAGCTTAGTATTTTATATGACCTTGTACTACTAATGATAGGCTACGTAATGACGTTTTGATTGAGCTGGTCGGACCTATAATCGCTAAGTAATGGTCCATGCCCGTAAAATGTGCGGTATGTTTTTAGCCAAAAACTTGCACGGGGTTTCCTAAACTATGTAAATATGTTCATAAAATTTAGGGTACGGCTAAGCTTTTACATCACCTTGTAGCCCTAATGATAAGCCACAAAATGAGCTATTGATCGGGTTGATCGGTCAAGTAATAGCTGAGCTACAGCTAGTTTACCTAAAATATACATATTATACTACAGTATGCTGCCTAACTAGTTTTCTGCCACTAGTTGGCATCTGTTTACAAAAGGCCTGCGGGCACACACGTGTTATTACAAAAATATCTGCCGGAAAAACCGCACACACATTACGTAATTCATAAAAAACAACAAAAATTGAAAAATTAATTTTAAGTTACACAATTATTTATATTATAAAATTGAAAAATAAATAAATTAAAATTAAAATTAAAAAATTTAAATTAAAAAATTAAATTTTAAAAATTTTAATAAACAAGTTTCCCCACCCTACAACTACCGTAGGCTCCTGCCCACCCAATTCGGTAGACTGGAGCTAGATAGGCTCCTCACAGGATTTTACACGTTAAACATAGGCTCCTGCCCACCCGGCTCATGCCCACCCAATCAGTCATGAGATGCCCTCTATATACTACTACTGATGATTGATAAATATGTACCAGCGTAACATTCAGTTTGATGTGTGTGTGTGATTTACAATACAAGAATATTGTGCTGTGTGCTGTTATATGCATATAACTGTTTGTATATTGCATATACCAGGGCCCAATTTTTCGAAAAAAATGTTCTCCGTTTAAGTTCTCCGTTTAAAAGCTCTCCGTTTAAAGTTCTCCGTTTAACATTTTTTATTTTTTCGAAACCTTCAAGTTTGAATTTAAACGGAGAACATGGATTCTGCTAAATGCAATTTTTCGAAGCTCTCTGTTTTAGTTCTCCGTTCAATTGTTCTCCATTTAAAGTTCTCCGTTTAAAAGATCTTGGTTTTTTTAAACGGAGAACTAGCTATTTTTAGAACGATTATTTTCGGAAGAATTCTAAAATAGAACTACAAAGTTCTCCGTTTAAATAAACGGAGAACTCTAGTTCTCCGTTTATTTAAACGGAGAATTCTAAAAATTTTAGAACAATTATTTTGGGAAGATTTCTAAAATAGAACTCAGAGTTCTCCGTTTAAATAAACGGAGAACTATAGTTCTCCGTTTATTTAAACGGAGAACTTCAGTTTTCCGTTTATTTAAGGGGGTAATGTCGCGAAAGCAGTCGATTTTGCGCGACTGTAAAACTTGTTCACTGAAATGTTAGAAATTGTTTTTCTATATTTCGAAAATCTATCTAAAGGCAAATATTTCTGCCAAGTTTCAGCAAAATTGGTGCTGCATATAGTTTGGAATGATGTCGCAAAGTCGGTAAGCTGACGTTTACTAAAACCTATTCACATACACATTCCATGTCTTCGTCACTTTTATCAATTTTTCTGTTTAGTTTGTTTACACAGGCTGATAGCACATATATATGTTGTAGTTTATGCACACAAAATTTAGTGCATATTGCTGTAGCGGCTGTGGAGTAATACTTGTTTGAACAGTGAAACTGTACGTAAACTATAAAGTGGTAACAGCAATAATGATAAATTGTGAAAAATGAATGAATGATTGAATGAAAAACGTTACTTGATTTACATATTTCCTTGACTTCCTAATTATTCGGTATTCGGCCGAAAATTGACATTTCTGTACCGAATACCGAATACCAGTTTTTCGGCCGAAAGCAGAATACCGAATTTTCGGTACATCCCTAATTTTTAGTACAAGTGGCTAAGGAAAGATCCTTTCCATAATATTTGGATTTTTTTACAAACAGTTTGCGCCACAGCTCTGAATCATACGATTAGCTGTTGAGGCTGAAAGTTGGTTGGTACATGTTTTAACCACAGGCATCTCCCCCAGTTTTTTAATAAATAACTAATTAACTTACTAAGTAATTAGCTTGAAAACAGTCGCACCGAAAATTTAACATATTTTCTTGTATAGTAAAGCCCTCTGAAAATGTCCACAGGTGAAACTTAAAAAAAAGTGAGACAAAATGCCTCTGGATATTGACTTTTACAGTGCTGTGCCGAAAATTCGTGCTGAGGCTTTCTTTGTAACTTGATTTCTGTGAGCGCAAAGTTTGCATAGAAATCACGAAGACTTCGCAAACGCAACTACCACCTTTATCCTACAACGTTAAAGTTATTTTAGTGTTGCAATTAGCAAACTCGCAGAATTGCATTTTAGTGTTGCAAATAGTAACTCGTAGAGAAACTGAAAAAGACCCAGCACAGCCATTAATTAAACAAGCAAGTTCTCCGTTTAAATAAACGGAGGTCGCTAGTTCCGTTTAAAAGTTCTCCGTTTTTAAAAACGGAGAACATTTAAACGGAGAACTATTGAAATAAAGAACATTTTAATCGGAGAACATTCTAAAATAAGAACATTTTTCATTGAAATATCAATTTAAACGGAGAACTAGAGTTCTCCGTTTAATTAAACGGAGAACATTTAAACGGAGAACTTAAACGGAGAGCTTCAAAAAACTGCAATGGAAAATAGATAAGTTCTCCGTTTAAATTCAAATCGTTGGCTTCGAAAAATCTAAAAATGTTAAACGGAGAACTTAAACGGAGAACATTTTGAAATGTGTGCGTGCAATCATATAGGTTCGCCGTTTAAAAAAACGGAGAAGTCGAGTTCTCCGTTTAAATACACGGAGAACATTTAAACGGAAAGCTTTAAACGGAGAACATTTAAATGGAGAACTTACACGGAGAACTTTTAAACGGAGAACTTAAACGGAGAACATTTTTTTCGAAAAATTGGGCCCAGGTGCTATAAGCGCTATTTTTTAAGCCTATAAAAAATAGCGCTTATAGCACTTTGATGCGCTATCGTTTTGCTATATGCGCTATTTTTTTAATATCCTCTATCAAAACGCAAACTAAAAGTTTAAAAGAATTTTAAACTTCTTAATTTTAATTGAGACATCTTATACGTACTAAAAAGTACAACAGTTGTTAATTAAATAGCCGATAGCACAAAATAGCGCCTAAATAGCGCAAATAGCACCCTCAGGTGCTATAAGCGCTATTTTTTAAGCCTATGAAAAAAATAGCGCTTATAGCACTTTGATGCGCTATCGTTTTGCTATATGCGCTATTTTTTTAATATCCTCTATCAAAACACAAACAAAAAGTTTAAAAGAATGTTAAACTTCGTAATTTTAATTGAGAGATCTTATACGTACTAAAAAGTACAAAAGTTTTCATTAAAATAGCCGATAGCACAAAATAGCGCCTAAATAGCGCAAATCCCTTAGGCTTATAGCCCTCAGGTGCTATAAGCGCTATCGAATAAAGTTATATCTAAGCATAAAGTTATATTAAGTTTTATCTAAGTAAAACTAGCGCCTCCAGAAAAAAATAGCACCTGCCATGCGCTGTTATAGCGCTGTGGCATTTTCGGATTTTTAAATGTGCTATAATTTGCCAAAAAAGCGCTATTTTCCGAAGCGCTATAGCCGCTATTTTAGGTGCTATATGCGCTATATAGCGCATGTAGCGCTTATAGCACTTCGATAGCGGGGGGTGGGGTGGGGAGGGAGGGGGAGGGGTGGGAGGGGGGGGGAGGAGGGGGTAGCGTATATAGCGCAAATAGCGGGGGGGCAGTGGGGGGGCGTTTTTGAGCTAGAAACTATAGTAGCGCATATAGCGCAAATAGCGCCTAGGGGTGGGGGGGGGGTGGCGTTTTTGAGCTGGAAAATATGATAGCGCACACAACGCGCCTAGCGCCTAGGGGTGGGGGGGTAAAATCTCGTGCTCATGCACGCTTACACGCGACATCTACCAAATTATGGTGACATATTTAAATTATTTGGTATCATATATTTATATTTTTGCCGAGTATCAAATATCAAAAGTATCATATTTAAATTCGAGGTACATATCATATTTATATCATATTTAAATTCTTTTGCAGTATCAAAACAACAGCAACATATCTGGCAAACTAAATTGAAAATCATAATGGTCACTAAAAAGATGGAAGTGCTAAATTTTAGAAATGATGATGATGAATCTTTTAATCAAATTAAATTACAAAAGTAACAAAAATTACGCCACTTGTTTTGTCTCAGCGTTCAGCAAATTCTGGTTCAACTTTAGTATCCGATCGAGAAACACAAGACGTGCAAAACATAGAGCTGTTGAAAAATAACAATACTACCTTGAAATTTACTGAGTAGTACTAAGATTGCAACCCAGCACACGTTTATGGCCTAACAGCGCGGGCAGCTGCAACCGTTAATCACCCGAAAATTGCGAAAACTGTGGGGGGCACCCCTTGCACGAATAAAGGCATAAGTCTCGTGTAGGGCACCCACAAATCAATCCATATGTCTCAAACGTGGGAGGTCCCCCCACATTTGAGGGCATACCCTCATTTTGTGGGAGGGTTCCCCCCACAGTTGAGACCTATGCCTTCATTTGCGTAGGGATATTCCCCCCACAGTCGTGGTCATTTTCGGGAGATTAAAGGTTGCAGCATGTTCGGTGCGGCTAAGCTGGTTTCCAGAACAGTCTTGAAGACACTGTACTCAACGAACGGGGGTACCTACCCTTCAGTTCGATACCCCGTACTCAACTGAGGGGGGTACCCCCCCTCAGTTCAGTACCTCGTCTTCTGTTGAGGGGGGTACCCCCTCATTTCAAGACACTGACAAGGACATTCGTTGATGTGCTGAACTGAGGGGGGGGGGGTACCCCCCACCCTCAACAGAAGACAGGGTACAGAGCTGAAGGGGGGGGTAAAACGTATACCTTTACTTGTTGCTTTGGTTTTAGCCCAATCATCAATAATGTGCAAAATGTCTGGACAGAATTTTGCTTTGCTAAGTTATTTAAAATTTACGCACTGATGACTGTGACTACGGCTCCTGTTATCGTATAAAAATGACCTAAAAGTACCACTGGACGATATACGACAGTAGCTGAATATAGGTATATATAGTTAAAGTGGAAAAGCTTGCCCTTAAAATAGTTAGAATGAAAATTCAATTCATATTGTACGCTAATGCACACCAAAATGTTGATTTAAACAAAAATCACTCAAAAACATAATTTACCCACAAGCTTCCCACAGGTTTCTCACGCGTTATATATTGTACTATTTAAATAAATTTCTCACGACTTTAAATAAATTTATTATTATTATTATTATTGTACATACGTACACTGGGGCTCTATTCGAGGACCCTTTGAATACAACTCCTGGGGTTATATTCGAGAACGTTTTCAATAGAACCCCTGGGGTTTCAATTCAAGGTAGGGCTTATATTTTTTCGTGAGCATTTAGACGGGGGTTCTATTCAAGACAGGGGTTCTATTCAAGACAGGGGCTTTATTCGAGGAAATACGGTATGTCCTTGAGGACACGTTGCAAGTATAAAGGCCTAGTGGACGTTTGCAAACTTTTCCAAGGATTAGTGAATACATATTGGAAGTCTGCAAACTCCGAGCGGCCGTTTGAAAACGGGGGAAGTCTGCAAACTCAAACAAACGAACTTCAATATACCTCGCCGCAGGATGTCAATATAGAGGTGCAAATTTAACTTTATTAAACAATAGAATTGACATTTGACATCATAAATCTAGCGTTAACTTCACAACTTGGCAGTTGAATTTCATTATTCAATTTCTACAACACTATGTATTATAGTTTCTATTTCTATGGACAATTTATTATATATAGATGTAATTTTTCACTGTAATTTTGAATTTAATTTTTAATCGATGTTAATTTTGATTTCATTTTAATTTATTGACTTAGTTTTGTTAACTGTCCTTTTTACTTCCAACACTTTGAAGTTTTTTTAAAAAAATTAACAGTTATTTTATCATGTTTTGGCATATATTATCTATTTTTTACAAATTTCAGTGATGGCAGAGAATTTAGCGGACCCAAAATTTGGAGTGTCAAAGTTTGGAGGACATATTCTTTTATATGACAGCGTGACTCGACCTGGTACACTTATCAGTTCAGCAAACTGGTAAAACTTAATTTTAATCCTGTGTTTTGTTAAATTAATGCCTCGTTTGCAGTTAATGTTGAGCTGAGATTTAAAAGGGTTTGCAAAAGTCCCACCAGGGGATTAGCAAACGAAGATTAGAAAAGTTTGCAAACGGACATTCTGAGTTTGCAGACCTCCATGGTTTGCAGACTTCTACCCAGTGAAAAGGAGCATTGTTCCACCCCGGAGATGTACCGCTACGCTTTTTTTCAGTTGCTACTAAAATGAACGAAAACGAAACTAAAACGAAGGTGAACTGAAGCGAAGCCAACTTTTTCGGCTTGCACAACAAAGTTTTGAAAATTTTGACTAGCAGTAGACAAATGAAGGCAGCTGGATGCTGCTTGTTTACTGAAATATTTACATGGCGGGGGGCGTTACTCTTGAGTTGACTTTAGCTACTTGTTAATTTAGCTGTACTGTTTCATAAAATTATCCGTAAATTGAATTAATTTGTGCGCAATTTGATACAATACCAACAGTGACCTGACACTGTAAATCTTTATAATACTACAAACAGTAAAAATTAAAAAATAAATTTCTAAATTACAAATTGAAATTGAAAATAACTTATAGCTCTTGTACGAAATCTGTAATGTTGAATAAGCAGACAAAAAATTTTGAACCATGTATTAGTATTGTTGAAAAGTTACTTATCACTTAATAAATATTTAAAGCCTATGAGAAGGCACCCTCTTTGAAAAAATTATATCCTTGAACTCAGCTGTTACTAGATCTTTTATCGGCTCCAAAGGTCATGTTGGGCAAGCTGTCAAAAGTTGACGGCTAAAGAAAACGAAAACAAAAGAAATTAGTAAGAAAGTGAAGAAAAACTAAAAAAAACGAAAACGAAAACGCAAAAGAAAACGAAAGAAATATCAACTGAAAAAAAGCGTAGCTGTACGTCTTGTATTTACATGCGTAGGACTAATATACTGAAATGTGGTTGGGATGGTTGGGAAAGTACGGTACACCATATCGTCGCAAAATATGGTTTGAATTGAAAGCGACTTGTGATGCTTTTTAAGCAAAACTTCAATATTCACCCAAAAATTACTGTTAATTTGACAAAGAAATAAAAAAACAAACACACAATTGTGTAAGTTTTTGCAACGCCTGCATAGTGTATAGAACGTTCTACCTGCCGTGCGTGAGGCACCCCCCTCAAATTAGGAAAGTATCTTGATTGCAGGGGTAGGATGCAGGATTCATTGATAACACCCCCATCGTTTCAGCACACCACCAGCACAAAATCGGCGGTGTTTTGAATTCTGGGGGGTATCCCACTCGTTTCAGCACACCGCCAACTCGTTTCAGAACACCACAGAGTTCATGCTGGTGGTCTGCTGGCTTCACCCCCTGAAATCAAAACATGTCTTGAAAATCATGACCCCCACCTGAAATCAAGGCGTAAAATGGCTATTTCAGCAGCAGCATCGTTCCGGCCTATTAGATAGATTATGTACTCTTGGTACTATGAATATTGCCATGCCCATATGTATGTAGTGTGTTTACGTGTTTGACTATAGCGTACAGTGTTTTTATTATCTTTGAATAGTTTGGGCTTTTTAGAAAAAAATTGGATTTTTTTGGAATAGGCATGGTGCGGCCCGCCATCGTCCCAGTCAACAGGAGGCACAGTTTGTCGTAAGATGTTGAACTACATATGTAATGTAAACTTTATTGGTTACAAAAACAGCCTGAAATCGTGGCTCACCTCAGCACTGCTTTTTACACCGGTTTTACTTCTGTCTAGTGTCAACATCTACGGACATGTTGCTGACGTTTACATGTCCTACAATCGAACAAGAAAAAAAAGAGCAGTGAAAGCAGGTGCTAGAATTACACATTAAGCATAGGCCATACATTACGTAGATTCTAGTTTTAACGTTACGCAGCAATAAATCCGTAACAAATGTTCCACCTCTAGGTGGAACAAAAATTAGGTGATTGTTACAAATTTGTATATTCATTAATAATAACCTGACGGTTTAAGAGTTGAAATTTAATTAGGGCACACTTTTTTTGGACTGGCGCCGAACTTATGATAGGACATTGTAAGACTAAAACAAATCAGCAACAGTATGTTTTATAAGTGCACACTATTAAGCCAAAACAAAACACACTAATTGACGTCTATTTCAAACTGCACACAGCTGTTTCGAATTAAAACACTGCTCATAGGTCACAAAAGCACAAAACATTTTTGCCGGCCAATTACTGCAAACCCTTTCCAGGAACTATATTCAAAGTTCTATCCCATCTCCTCTCGACTGCTCTGTTTTCCAGCCGTTCCTAAACTCTCAGTACATTGACGTTATCGCATAATCTGCAATACAACTTCCTGCAACAGCTCCAGGTAAGAAAATGAGAAACACCCAGCGTTAACTAATTTGCATATTGACTATACGATATGCAAATCAGCTACTCCAAAACTACATCTGTACCGACAGAAAATTTGAAAACATGAACAGGGGGGGCAACCAAATTTCAAGATGAAATAATGGAACAAAAGGACATTAGGTATTTAAAAAAAATTTCAATGCATTCTACTTTTAAAGCAAATAACTAATTTTTTGCTATCATCGACATGCAACTATTTGATTTTATAATTAGTTTACCTTGAAGTTTTTGCAACCATTTTCAAGAAAAAAAGAGCAGTGAAAGCAGGTGCTAGAATTACACATTAAGCATAGGCCATACATTACGTAGATTCTAGTTTTAACGTTACGGAGCAATAAATCCGTAACAAATGTTCCACCTCTAGGTGGAACAATTAATCTTGCTCAAGGGGTGGGGGTACCTGTAGAGGGGAAAATTTTAGGTTCTCCGACTCCCTTTAAATTTGCACACAATGTAGCCCTAGTAAAGGTGCATTGCAAATGTAACAAACTGTAACCATACATGGGCGTGGGGGGGTTTGGGGGGGGTGTCACCCCCCCCCCCCCCCCCAGAAGGCATCCTCACCCCCCCAGACAGGTCCGTCACCCCCCCCCCCCCAGAATGTTTCGAAGGTAGCTCACGGAGCAAATAGCCGGAAAAGTTGCTAAAAAAAATTTAAATCATAGGCGCAAAAAAATTTTTTCGTGGTCGCAAGGCGTCCCTTTACTCGAAATTTTTGTTAACACTGACGAAGCTGATTTTTACATGATTCGATAGCCTAATGTCATATCTCAACCTCTATGATCCATTTTTTTTAAAATTTTAGTCCATAGCCTGAGCAGTGACGCCAAGCGTAAAATCACTCAATTTTGTCGGACTAAAAAAACGCTATTTTTTACGCGGCCCCCGGGTCGGGGGCGCGTATATACTATTTTCAGAATCTAAAAGTCCAACGTTAAATATTACACTAATAAGGCAGGTAGGTCAGCCTTGCTCACAGGAGACGGAAAGATAAAGGGCAGCAACTGTAACCACGCAGAACGCAAAAATTAGCAACCGGTGGGGTTTCGAACTCCCGAACTTCTGACTTGAGATTAGATGCTCAGTTAATGCTTAGCGCACTACCACCTGAGCCAACCGGCCTTGGTTGTTTAGCAGTTTCTAAAATCTTTGTTACGACTACCGATTTTTACCATAACTGATAACTTCACTTACATTATTGATGCCAAAACTGAAAATATGGCTATTTCTACATACTTAATTAAAAATTTCTTCTTGCTGTTTTCGCTTCTTCTAAATTTCGAATATCGATTAAACACAATTCAACTACCGGATCATACGAGTTAGAGCCTACATGTGGGCTATGGCTGG
The DNA here is from genome assembly GCA_030248245.1 of Trissonchulus sp. WLG1_4. Classification (NCBI taxonomy): domain Eukaryota; kingdom Metazoa; phylum Nematoda; class Enoplea; order Enoplida; family Ironidae; genus Trissonchulus; species Trissonchulus sp. WLG1_4. The sequence goes on along the minus strand of JASANF010020323.1, from coordinate 20,684 downwards.
GCGGGTCCAGAAATGCTAAAATGAGTTCTTTATGTATATAATTTGGACATTTCTATTAAGGTGGTAGTAACGTTTTCGACAGTTTTGCAGGAGTAACACTTGACAACTTACGATTAATTTTCAATCAATAATTTATGGTACGCATATTAATTTAGGAAACTATAAACTATTATGAGATAAATGCTTGCTAAAATAACTTGAAACAATCATTTTTAATTTTCATAGAAAATATTTTTCAGCCAGTTACGACAATTTTTCGCAAATTTTATGTTTAGCTAAGCCAAAGTAGTAGCTAGTCAAAATGACCGTTTATTGAAAAAAGAAAAAATGACACACGGGCATGTCAAAAACCTTCAATTTAGATGCCAAAACTTATCCTTCCGCTTTTCACTTTTTGAGATTACGTCACATTTATGTAACATTTCTTTTTGAACTAAAGTGCATTACACAAAAGTCTGCAAAACTTGACAACTACTAAAAGGATTTTGTTCAAAATTTGGGATAACTTGGCATACATATATATCTACTTTATGCTAAATTTTCAAAATTTTTGTTTGCTTAAATTCTGCGTTACTTTAGTTTCATTCATAGAAATGTGTAAAAATGTACTTCCGTGGACTAAATCTCAAGTCTCGATGTTGCAATCTTTTCATGCGTTATGTTACATGTTTTTTAGACAACTTCTGATGTGTTAAATTTTTTCTTTGTATTAATTTAGCCTATTTCGTGAAAAAATTAAATTTAAATATTCGTATATTTTTCAAAATTCGAAAAAATTCAAAATTGAAGGTTCGTAACGTCTTTTCTGCATCATATAAATGTACCAAACTTAGCATTAACATTCACCCTGTTATTGGCTATGTTGGTATAAAGAATAAAATTATTTGGAATTACCCTGCCATTTTTACAAGAAAAACATGAAAAATGCAAAAATTCACGAAATTTGACTACTTTGACAGTGTCTGCCGACTAGCTTGTTACAGATTTAAGCTAGATAATGTGCATAAGTGTAGTTTCAGTCAAGTTCTTTAACGTGAAAAAGACAGCTGTTAAATTAATTGAGTCAATCAAAAGTTATAGCACGTTATAAAAACTGTCGAAAACGTAACTACCATCTTAAATGTATAGAATTTTTACCTAAATTTTATCCAAAATTTTCAAAAAATTGCTATTTGGAAAGTAACTAAAATAGTAAAATAAATTGCACACACACACGCGCACGCACACATACACACACACACAGACACACACACACACACGCACACACATACACACACACACACACACACACACACACACACACACACACACACACACACACACACACACACACACACACACACACACACACACACACACACACACACACACACACACACACACACACACACACACACACACACACACACACACACACACACACACACACACACACACTATCAGTGCCTTGGTGTGGGGGGGCAGGGGCTTTATTCGTGCCACCCCAGTGTCCAGTGCCCAAGACTACAAGCTGAGAGTAGGTGATTGTAATTGTAATCTGACCGTGAATTGCAGCAAGTCTTGGTCCATCTCCCTCCACATGTCCGCGATCTCGGAGCAGAGCATCGGCACGAAGGTGAGACAGCCGAGGATGGTGCTGAGGGAAAGGACAACGGCCAGGGTGGCGCCAGCCTCTACTCCGCGCATGGCCAAGGCAGTCATTCAGTCTGTCTGTCTACTCAACACAACAGTGGCCTTTATAGCAGCACTGTCATGCAATTGGGTCAGGCTGTGCTGTGTTTCTGGGGCAGCGTGTCTCATTTCAACTTTACGTTGTTTTCAAACTGTATTTTTTAAACTAGTCCCACAACACAGGACGAAAATTGTTGAAAAGACTAATTTTTTATGGTTAACAATATTTTTTCTAACGTACCGTTTACAAATGTAGAATACGTAAAAGCTGGAGTTATTTCGGTAACAAAATTTCGCGGGCCGTGCCGAACTGTATGATCGTGGCGTGACGGGTGAAAAATGAGCACAACTGTTCCAAAATAGCATTTGGAAAAGTTTTCAAATACAATTTGCATCGAACTTTACTACATTATAAGCGCATTGTAATGTCAACTCTACATAGCCTATGGCACTACAGCCAAGTACGTGAACAAGCTCGTCTGCTTAGTGAGAAGGGTACCTCCTAATTGAGTACTTATCATGACCTTAGACTGTCTATATTCCAAGGAAATATTAAACTCGGCCATAACCGCGCATTAGAGCAAGGTTTTGGCGAAGAGTGAAGCATGAAGTTTGTCTTTCTTTGCACAAAAGGCTAGTTCTTGCTTCTGTTGAGTTCTATTTGTTTGTAGGTATACAGTGGGTAGTCCGTATGTAGTTTACTGAAGTCTCAATAGTGTAAACCTACAGGTAAAATTCATGTAAACAAGCTAAGATTTTGGCAAAAGTATTCAGTAAGTATCAAGCATACACTTCTAAGCACATTGGCCAGAGGCCATCGTAAACCTGTTGGTCCAGCGAAAGTGTACTTTCTCAATTTACAGATTTCCCATAAATAGCTTCTCCTTTTGCAGTCAGTTAAACTGCAAAATCGGAGTCAAATTTTTTTGGCAATTGAAACTTGGAAGGTGAGGAACTGCGGATTAAGTGCAAATTATCAACTACATTGATTTCTGTTAATTCATCATGTTTACTAATGAAATGATATTCAGAAAATTTTAAAATTGTAGTTTTTCTGTTGTGTCAGTTTGAAAGCAAGCAGCATAGTATTACCGGTTTTTCCTGTTGTGCCACAGCACAACAGGTCTTTAATTTTGATTCTGGAAAATAACACTGAGCATGTGTTCATCGTTTGTCAGTTGGTTTGTGTAACCTGTGCTTCAGTCCAACAGCGCGGGCGTCACATTAGATTTGCAGTGTTTTGTACGTTAGTTCGAATGGGTTTAGTGTTAAATTACAAGGGCTAGTGAAAACACATTTACTTTGTGTGCAAAACCATCTGGCACCAGATTTCCGCTCGAACGCACTGCCGTCTAAGCCAACCAGCTCTCAAAGGTGTTGGATTAAGATTATTGTTATCAACAAAACATTATCTTAGATTTTATTATGACAGTTTGAGAATTTGTGTAATCAATCATTAGTACTGAACAGACATTGTAAATATATATAAACGCAAATGAAATTCAAAAATTATTTTTACAACAAAATAAGTTTTACATATGTGTTAACCTTAACAGTGGACGAATAAATCTAATTGAGCCCCAGATTTAATGCAGATAGACTGTTCTTAAAGATTTTTATCTGTCGTTTATTGTAGCCAACATAGCTCAGTTGGGAGAGCGTTAGACTGAAGATCTGAATGTCCATGGGACAATCCCGGGTTTTTGTCGCATTTTTTTGAATCAAGATTGCTGTTTTTTAATAATTCATTTTGACAAATATTAAAGTTGAAATTTCGACAGTTAACATAACGCATTAATTTAATTTATAAATTCAGTTATTAAATATGTATGTTTCTTACATACATACTACGAAAGTATAATTTCCAACACGAATGGTCGTTATGTTTTATTTTTCTTTCTCAGCAGACGTAGTTGTGTTGCTTTGATGGCATTTATATTTTATACCAAACTTCTGTATCCATGGTTTATATATTTACATTAAAACTTTACTTATACCAAACAACTTATTTCAAAGTTTAAGTGAGCAATATTTTATACAGTATCTGAAGGCGATAATAGCCATTTTAGACACCAGCGTCAGGAAAGCTTACCATATGACGAGATATCGCTGCACAACAGGTTTTAACTGACCTCTGGTCAGTTTCCTTAAAAATAAATGCTTGACGTTTACTGAAGCTTTTGCCGCAGATTGGGCTTGTTATTAATAGAATTATGATCACTACTTAGTGAAGCATCAGGTCTGTGTGGATCCGTGTGGTCGAGTGGTAGTTTGTTAGGTTTGTAAACCTGAGGTGAACCATCGTCGATTCCTAGTGGATACCTTTTTGTCACACTTGCATTTTCAAATTATTTTTTTAGCAACCGCAAAAGCAGCAACTAAAGCCCGGTTCATACTTCGTGTTTTGTGTTTTGTGTTTTTGTGTTTTGTGTTTTTGCCCAGTGTTTTGTGCTTTTCTGTTCATCTCCAAAATTTGTGTTTTCGTCTGTGCTTTTGTGTTTTGTGCTTTTGATCCTTTTTTGATGTTTTGTGTTTTCAGACATGAAAATTTTGTGTTTTTGGAATCATGTTGAACTGTTGTAAATGAGAATTAGGGCCTATGAGACTCGCGGGCTGTGGTGTAGTGGTTAGCATGCTGGACTTCGAAGCAGGCGGCCCGGGTTCGATTCCCGGCGCCTCCATTTCTTTTATTTTTTCCAAATTGGGGCATCCTCTTTCTATTCAACATTCTGGCGACCGTGACAGGACAGAGAGGATAGGGCCGGGTCCTCAGGAAAGCCCTATCCCCGAACCGTCTTCGGAGGTGGGTTAGGAGCCCCATGCCCTGGCTTGAGGTTGGAACTTCAACCCTTACGGTACTCGTGCTGCGTGCTGTATGACTGTGTACATAGTCTCTTTCTGGTATGGTCCCTCGGTTAAGGTTGAACCGGAAAAACCCTCGGTTTCGGTTAGGGGTGAACCGGAGAACACCCTCGGTATTGGTTGAGAATCGTTCTGGATCGATCGAGAAACCCTGTGGTTGCGGGTAAGCCAGGAAACCCTGAGTGTGGTGTGATTGAAGTAGGCTTGGAGGCCTACGTGTGAATGTGCTCCACTCTTGAGGCATCGGGTTCGCCCCGTGAGCATGAGTATCGGCAGAGTATCGTTGCAGGGTCGCAACTATGTTCGAAGGGGGGACCCTGTTGTAAATGAGAATTAGGGCCTATGAGACTTGGGGGCTGTGGTGTAGTGGTTAGCATGCTTGACTTCAAAGCAAGCGGGCCGGGTTCGATTCCCGGCGCCTCCATTTCTTTTGTCTTTCTAAATTGGGGCCTCCACTTTCTAGTTAACATAGTGGCGACCGTGACAGGACGGAGAGGATAGGGCCGGGTCCTCAGGACAGCCCTATCCCCTAACCGTCTTCGGAGGTGGGTTAAGAGCCCCATGCCCTGGGTTGAGGTTGGCACTTCAACCCTTACGGTACTTGTGCTGTGTGCAGTATGATTGTGTACATAGTCTCTTTCTTGTGTGGTCCCTCGGTTAAGGATAAGCCGGAAAACCCTCGGTTTCGGTTAGGGGTGAACCGGAGAAAACCCTCGGTTTCGGTTAAGGGTGAGCCGGTTAAAACCCTCGGTATCAGGTGGGAATCGTTCTGGGTCGATCGAGAAACCCTGTGGTTGCGGGTGAGCCAGGAAACCCTGATTGTGGTGTGATTGAAGTAGGCTTGGAGGCCTACGTGTGAATGTGCTCCGCCCTTGAGGCATCGGGTTCGCCCCGGGAGCATGAGTATCGACCGAGTATCGTTGCAGGGTCACAACGATGTTCGAAGGGGGGACCCTGTTGTACATGATAATTAGGGCCTATGAGACTCTTGGGCTGTGGTGTAGTGGTTAGCATGCTTGACTTCGAAGCAGGCGGCCCGGGTTCGATTCCCGGCGCCTCCATTTCTTTCGTTCTTTCCAAATTGGGGCATCCTCTTTCTATTCAACAGAACATTTGTGTTTTCTGCTTTTTTCAGAATGGTTTTGTGTTTTTGTGCTTTTGTGCTCAGAACAATCCAGTTTATACTCAAAAGCACAAAACCACAAAACACACGTCAAATTTCTGCCCAAGCGTTTTTCATGACAGTATTGTCAGCATGTAATTTATTTTTTAAATCATAAATAAAAGCTCGTTTTCTGACGGCCTTATTAGAAGTTCGTCAATTTTCAGATCTTCTTCACACATCCTGGAGTTGTGATGATTTAACACAAATCAATCTTAAAATGTAAACAAAAACAACAGTATAATATTAAAAAAACTTAAAAAATTTAAAAATTATATAATACTGTAAGTTCTAAACAAACTGAAATTTTGAAGACATAAAAAATTTTCTAATTTACAAATATAATATTGTAGAAAACAGTACGAGAAGAAATGGTTGATTTTGATTGGATAAACACCAAACTTTTAAAACGATGAACATTGTTCATTTTTCGAAAACACACCCAAAGCACACCGAAAACACAAAAGCACAAATCAAAAACACAAAACACAAAGGACAAAGTATGAACCGAAAAACACAAAAGACAAAAGCACAAAACACGAAAACACAAAAACACGAAGTATAAACTGCAAAAACACAAAAGCACAATTCAAAAACACAAAACACAAAAGCAGAAAGTATGAACCGGAGAACCAAAACACTAAAACACAAAACACAAAACACGAAGTATGAACCGGGAAAGCACAAAACACAGAGCACAAAAACACAAAATAATTAAAACACAAAACAGAAAACACGAAGTATGAACCGGGCTTAACTGAACATTAACAGGCATTTTATTGTGACAGATGCAAAGCGTGTGAAAACGTGTAAAACAGACTCCGCACATTGACACCTTAACGCTAGAACTGTGTACCAGAATCAAAATTAAAAATTGGCCCAACAGGAAAAAAAGATGTATATAAAACAGTAAAGTAAACATGTAAACAAAAAAGTGTAAAGCTGTAAATTGTTTTTGCATGTTTTTCAATAGACACTGCTTGCCGAGCTGCTCGCAGTATTTTCGTTTCAGTAGACACTGCTTTACGTCATCGTCAGCTTAATGGCCGGTTCAGCTCAGTTGGTAGAGCGTGCGACCCTTAATCGGAAGGTTGGTGGTCGAGCCCACTCCGGCTTTCACTCTTGAAAATTCATCATACCGCTCTTCTGCACTGCTGGTAGTCAGGCACTAGAGAATACGGTAGCTTATCGACCTACCTGCCCTTCCAGTGTTAACCCTTTGACCCCCACAGGTTCTCTTTCTAGGCAGCCAGACTTCGACACCTTCTAGTTTTTGGGCCATTGCTCGAGCTACGTGCGTCGTAGAGTAGACACCTCGCAAAACCACCATTTGATAGAGAATTTAATGGTCAACAAAAAATTGTCGGCGGCTCAAGGGTCTAGGACGCACGGTTTTTCAGTTAAGGTGGTAGTTTCGTGTATGCAGCTTTTTTTAATGAGCTGTTACTCGGTTGTTTTAGAAGCTATTTATAAGCGATTTTTTGCATTTCACAAACCAATAATTGTATCGTAAGCACATAATGTATTTGTTTTGTTGACAATTTTGACAGTTTGTCCAAAATACGCTGTGAAATATCTCAAATTTTGCATGTTTTCAAGTTTTTGCGTTGTTTTATTTTGGAAAAAATATGACTTGATGAAGTTGAATTCCAATTTAGTCTAAATTCACTAGTAAGTGTTTTAATACATGCGTAGTTTCATTTAGATAAGTTATCACGTTGCTTCAGTACGGTAAATTTAAGCCTCAAAATATAACTTTTTTGAATTTGAGAAAACAAAAACTGTTATGCCTATCAATAGTTGCAAAAAAAAGGGATCTAGACATTTTAGTTTTCTTCAGTTTGGTTAAATATTATGAATATAGACTGCACACATAATCAGAAAATTGACACTTTCTAGTAAATGACGTATCTTTTAGTATAATGAACTCTTATGTGTCGCCATGGCAACCATAGCAATAAATTCCATCACCATAGTCTAAAGGGACCTACTGACTTCCAATATGACCGCTATTACATTCAAACGACAATACGGAAGCTACGTAAAACGAATATAAAACATCACGTCATGTCACGTATTTTCGAGCGTTTTTTGTCAATAATGGGGGTGATACACTTCAGAGCTCATAACCCTGGTTATAAAACTGTTCGTAACATGAGTTTAGGCACAACACTGAAACATAAATTTATCTAATTTTGTTCCGAGTTTTGAAGATATACCAAGCTTAAATTTTACATGACATCATTTTAAAGTGAAAATCAGAGTTATATTCAGAAAGTGTCAATTTCTTGAAAACAGTTGCAGTTAAATATGCGTTTTAAGGTTCCAAAGTAATCTTAAGTAAAATATCTAGGTTTCTTTTTTTAATTTAGTGAAAAACAATACTGTTTTTGAGAAACTGCTGTTTAAAAATCACTATATTTTGTAAAAATAGTCAAAAAATTTCAAAAACACTACTTTTTTGTTATAACTATAGTGTAACTGAATATAAGGAGCTTAAAATTTGCCAATATATTGGCCTAAAAGTGCCTCATACTTTTGCCAAATTTCATAAAGTTAGCTGTTGGTTCGAGCGAATCGCGACAAGAACTACATGTACGAAACTACCACTTTAAAAGCGCTCAAAGTTGAAAGTTTGTGCAAATTTTATAAATGTAAATAAATGTACCTCACCCTAGAGTATTAACACAGCAACTGAGCGCCTATCATAATTGACTGCTAAAAATAAACTACAATATCCGCTGTATCTGATGCACAAAAAGTTGACTGCCAGAGTTGCGATCAGATATCATAATGAGGCTATAAAGAAAATACTACTTTTGCGATGAAAAAAGTCAAATTTTCACACTGCTTATTTAATCATAGGTTTTGTTGTGTGGCAGCCGGACTAAAATTGGACCACTAGGTATATGCAAAGATCAGCTATTATTGAAAAAACAATTTGAAGATCAGTTGACTAGAATATGCGAGCCCAGCTTTATAGCCCCAGATTGGGCATCCACCACGTGGGGTACCTGAGGTTCACAGTGCGCATAAAAGGGTTAATTAGAACACTAGAAATTCGACCTGCCCAAAAATACATAGGATTCAGAGATTCTGAATATAAGCATATACGCGGCCCCTAATGCCTACAAGGAAGCAAACGACAACAAGTGCGTCTGTTTTTAAGCTTCGTGCTCGTAGGATTACTTCTGATTGAATATCACGGTTCTTATTTAAACGAATGTCGCAAGTTTCTGTTTCACTTCACCCATAATTTTCAAAGTTACATGTTCATTCTGCCATCCACGGTTACTACCTTATTCATACAAGTGCACATATACCTATATAAATATATATTCTTATTGAAATTTTAACCTTTGAAAAACTATGCAGGCTCAAGGAGACTACTTTGTTCGATAGTTTACTTATACATTTTCGTATTATTTCGGTTGCAATTTGGTGCCGTTTTTGCCCTTTAGTCTATTAGGCTACGTAAAAATAGCTATTTTTTACTGGCCCGACCGGGTACCAGCTCGTGAAGGAACACTGTCTAGACTAAAAGCTTCATTACCTTAACTCTATTCCGCTATTGTAACAGCTATAGAGAAAATATTTTAATTCTTGCAAAATGTTTTCATTCATACAAAATATGACCGTCCAAATATTTAAAAACAGGTGTTTTCTGAGATCGGAATAAATGAGCTACGCTCAATGTGCTCTTCTCGTTTCGGTTAATTAGGAATATACTATGCAAAAAATCTAATTCTTATTTTTTACTCTACCGGTCGACATTCGATACTTCATCAGGGCACACGAATAAACGGACATACATTAGACACACAGACAAAATGGATTTGGTCCATTTTTCCTGTTGCGCCACAGCGCAGCAGGTACTTTATACTTGGTTTGTATTGAATTTGCCAAATCTGAGCAAAGACACACTTAACTGATGGCGGGTAGAATTTCCTGTGTCAAATAACACTGGAAGGGCAGGTACATACCTAGGTGGGGCACTGGTTTTTCCTGTTGGGCCACAACCCAACAGGTTAATTTTGATAATGGTATCTTAACACAGTTCTAGCGTTGTGCGGAGTGTGTTTTACACGTGTTTGTACCATAGAGTTCAATTCGTCACCACTGAAACGTCTTGTAAGTTTGTACTGTCACATTATTCACTAACTTGTTTTCGTAGATTCGAAAAGGCAAAAGTCTGACAAAAGTAATCCATCCCGAATCGAACTGCGACCTCATGGTTACGAATCTACCATACTAACCACTCGACAACCCAGATCCTGTACATAAGTTATATATAGTTTCAGAAACTAAAGCAACTAATGCAGCAACTACCTGCAAGTTGCTGGAAGCTTTTTGTCTGATATTTTGCATTAGCTGGCCAACAGGTATACGATGACCTCTGTTCAATATACTTTAATGTACCTATATGCTTGATGCTTACTGAATTCATATGCCAAAAACTTACATAGCTTTTGCAACTAAATGCTGCACGGAAGTGGGAAAGTAAATAAATTTTAGTTGTGGTGGTGGATTAGAACAACCACTGAATGGCTTAGAAACTGTATGCTGAAAGGTGTGCGTGTGAGCTAAGCCCGATTGTCAAAGAAACATGTGGTGCAAGTTGATCAGCAATAAGCAGTTCGCGTGGAGTGCCGTGGACGTCACGTAGCCTGAACCAAACTGTTTCCAAACTCACTCAGCAGGAACATATAGCATGTTAAATGTGCTCAGCATTTTTTGCGCGGCCGCCTCAGCGGCCCTGCATACTAATTTCAGTTAATGCACTGAAACTGAAAATACATATAAATCATATTCAGTTTCAGTGCATTAGTGAAGCCTGCAGCAATGACCGGCTAGCTCATGCACTTTGTGTGCGTGTGTACGTGTGTGTGATAAACTGATAAGTGACTGTATGTGCGTCTCCCCATAATACTGGCAGGTTGACGATCGATATCTGTCTGCAATATCGATTGTTTTAAATCCTCAAGACATTCCTGCACGTTACATTGTTTAGACCGATACTCTTCACGAAACCATTAACAATTTAAATCGCATCATCGAACGGGGCTGTGGCCAAATGGTTAAGCTGTGTGACTACAAAACGGACGCTAGTGGGTTCGATTCAAATCAAATCTGCCATTTTTGCCTTTTTTTGGATTTCGAAAGTGTACTATATATAATGTTTTTTTCCAAATTTGCATGATAAAAAGATCGAGTAGCATAGGTATTATTCTAAATCACCGGTCAATTCTCGATCTTATGTATGTACTTAGACATGCGTAAAGCCTAGTTCATAGTAGTGCGGAACTGTCCGTAGTTGTCCGTGTCCGAGTACGTGTCCGTGTCCGGAAGGTTGTCCGTAACATTTGTCCGTGTCCGTGTCCGTCAGCAGCATTAATTCATACTGCTACGGACACTCTACGGACAGTGCGTATGCATGTAAAATAACGCCTATACATTCTGCAGCGTACTAAGCGTGTGAGAATGCAACCTTTAAAAAATCAATAAAAACGTTCTTAGCACACTAAAATTCAGCTACTGAGTTCATATTACGAACAATTTAATAAAATTTTGCAAGGCGCGGACGAATTTTATGTGTACGCAAACACACGTGACTAATAAAACTTTCATCTGATTGGCTGGTTGCTTACGGACACGGACAAAAGTTGAACTGAATTCAACTTGTCTTCCGGACATCCGGACAGCCTTTACGGACACTGTCGGACAACTTGTTACGGACATCCGGACAAGTATGAATTAAACTACTCTTACGGGCACGGACACGACTCGGACACGGACAGACCTGTAAGGCTTCACCTGGGAGACCCTCCCTTACTCCCTTATTCACATCTAACTTACCTTTTACATATTCACATTTATGAATACACGCTCAGTATAATTTAACATTATATACGTATTCACTCTCTTCTGTGTGTGTACGCTTGGTCACATATAACATTGGTAGTCTGTATTGTAAAACTAGGGAGTCTGCGCTCTGTTATTAGCCTGTGTGGCCGTGTCATTGTCTCCTTCTCGCTATTATTATACTTACCTGGTTTCTGCCTAAATGGCCTCCCATGTGTTCTTTCATTAAATGTATTTTTTTATCGGGTTCGTTCGTGTTCGCTTCTGGGCAGTTTTGGCGTAGAGCCCTGCCGTCTCGATAGTTACTCGTGTGTCCCCAGGCAGTATCGGCCTAGAGAGGCCCTGCCACCCCTCTGCGTTCCGTATGCGCCGTGATCAGCCCTCCATCTGCTACCTAGCCCAGGAAAGCCCATTCAGGCTTAGTGGGCCGTGTCTATTCTGTGATCTGCGCCTACTGCGCCTAGCCCCGTAGAGTAGGTAAGCCCCCTTTTCCCGTCGGTGTCCGGCAACCCCGGCCCGCACGAAAGACCCCGCTCATCATACCTGGAAGCCCCGCCGGCGGAGTGGTCGAGGCTACGGGCGAGGGATGACTCTCCCCTAGATAGTCGGTGCCCTCTGTTCCTGCTTGGGCCATTCGTAGGTGCGGCAACGACCCGCCTTACAAATGTGGCGAGGCTGCCAGGATAAGGGGTAGTCCCATATTGAGCCTTATATGTGATTTTGACTGTACCTTGTGATATATATTTTGTGATATTTTTTTTGTATTGTGGCGCTTAGTTTTTCTCTTTTTTCAGTTTTTTGGGTGCGCCTTGTATATGTAATATTTTGTATAATTTTGTGGGATATATATTATTTTTTTGTGTATAATATTGGCGCTTTATTTTCGTATATATATTTGTATTGTGCGCCAATAATATGTAGGTTTTTTGTGCTCCCCCCTCACCCTCTCTTTCGTGTCTCTTTTTGGTCAGTCAATTCCTTATTTGGTCTCCTCTGGTCTCATTGTTTTGATCCTAATATTGGACTGTTATTGTTGTATAATTGTGTGTGCGAGGCCCAGTTTTCAGATAATTTTGTGCCAATAATTACGGGCCCTATTGTCCAAAATTTTTGCTGCCCCCCTATTGTCTCCCGTCATGCCTACCGTAATCCATGGGCAGGCTCTTACGTCGTGGCGTCAAGCCCTACCGTATGCCGTCGTGAGCCTCACCCCGGGGTGTGTGTTTACGGGACTGATTCTGCTATCCCTGTCCCTTTTTCGGCGGCGGTTATGGCCCTCGATTCGCGACCTAATTCCCCGCTGCGCTTACGTTGTGCGCCCTACGATCGCTTACCTGTTCGACCTCCCTGTCCCCGTTGCTGCCCCTCGTCAGGCATTGCAGTTGTCCCCGGCTTCCTCTGACCCTGTGTCGAGTGCTAAGGAGTGCGATGACGCACACCAAAAAACCACGGCACACAGGGTGGAGGGGCCCCCCTCTCTGGCGACGCGTCCTGACCCCCGACCCCCATCCAGTACGGCGGAGGTTTTGGACCCCCGCTCGCAGCTCCACCAGCGCAGACCGGTCAAACGACGGTTGTTCACCGGCTCCCCCGCGCTTGATCCTCAACGACCAGATGCTGCACAACTGCCGAATGACGACGAAGACCCAGATCGTCCCCCAACCAGTGGTGCGACTGCCCCCGAAAAAACTGCTGCCCCTGTGGTGAACCCTCCGACCAGTGCTGATCCAGTGGAAGAAGACCGCCGCTCTTTGTCGGTGGCCTTGAAGAACACGGCGGAGAGTATGGTGCGTATGTACGCGCACTCCACCAAAAATTGGGTGCATACCCAGGGGACCCATTTTCTACCATCGGGGGCTTTGCCCCCTTGACCACCAACATTGGGGTGAAAACCCTTCAAAAGTCTGCTTCTAGTAACGAAGCTGGGGAAGTCAAAAATTCGGCTGAGGATTATATACCTGAAATGCCTCATGCCACCCTGGGCTCAAAAAGTTGGGGATGGGACCCCGTGGTGGTACCTCTAACTAGTACCCCACGTCAGCCATCAGAAGAACCACGGGGAAGGAACCAACCTGAGGTCAACGGAGAAGCAGCCCAGCTGACCAAGAATGGTGAAGACAAAGCTGATTCTGGGGAATCCTCCTTTGGCGCAGGAAGGGAGTTCTACAGTCTTCAGTTGAGGTCACGAGACATCATCGAGAGACGGGACACCCTGAATGCGACCACCTCCTCATCAGAAGCCGGGAATGCAGCTTGGAACCGTGGAAGAATGCCGTCCACCATCAATGAAGATACGAAGCAGACGACCTCCGGCTCCTGGTCATCATCCGGAAAATCATCAGATTGGCCCAGAAGCTCAACCGGGGACTCTCCCCCATGGTCACAGAGTCCAAATGACTTGGGCTCATACGAAGATGGATCATCCATGCCGCGGATAGTCGGGGTTTATTCGCTACCCGAAACCGCACCGACCATCAAAGCCAATCTGCCTTCGCGGACCACCGGGGTATTTTCGCTACCCGGTCCCGCTACACCAGCTGAAACGGATTTGACATCGCGGACCTTTGGGGTTTATTCGCTACCCAATGCCACTGCTTCTGCTAATTCCAAAAAGCAGTCGCCAAATAGTAGGGTATATTCGCTACCCGCTACGAATAGTGCCAGACTCACGGCGGTTTTCCCGCAGGTAACTGGGGTTTATTCGCTACCCAGTATGACTTCTAGTGATCAGTCCGGAATTGATTCGCAGACTACCGGGGTATTTTCACTACCCGGAACTGCACCAGAAGACACAGCCAAGCCATCAAAGCAAGAGCTCGGGGTATATTCGCTACCCGAACTTGCTTCAACAGTGGACGAAGATCCGGCTCTGCACCCTACTGCTCATCAGTTGCCTGTGGGACCACCCACACCCTGGGACGACCCCCCTTGGGTCCAGTCTACTACCCAGGCACCTAACCAACGACCGGAACTGCCCAAATACTACGCTGACCCCAACCATTCCGAGTTGAGTTGCGGTTCGGGCGTGCTCAAGGCACGAGCCTCTACTGGAAACGAACTGCGATCAACCGGTCTGCCCCCCACTACTGCTGGGAATCACCAGGAGAGCCTGGATGGGTCCTACCCACCACGCTACCTGACCCACCGATACTGGGATGGATCTACAACTACGGGAAGCTCGAAGACCTACGTTGACTCATCCATGTCTAGTGCTTTCTCTAACGCCTCCTCATCAACCTACGGCTGCCGTAACCCAAAAGGGGTACTGATGACCGTCACACCTCAGCGAACGCCACGGAGAAAGCGGACCTCAGCTGAATTTAATGAGAAGCCGGATCAACTCTACGAGGCCCTACCGAGGACACCAGGGGATACAGAGAGATATTGGGCGTTCTGCCGACAACTCGAAGCTGAGACGGAAGACGGAAAACTAGAGGACGAGAAATTGGACCACCCCCAACCCGCCCGTTCCCGTAGGGTACCCTGTACAACGGGACCCTGCAGTCTACTCAGCACCCCCTCGCCCCCGACCAAGACAATATGAACAGACGGACTGGCCAGGACGAGGAGCTTTGGGCACTTGCCCAGCTGCCCTCCACCCGCCTGACGACAATCATGTGGTCATGGTAGCCACATCAGGCCTGACCAATTCGGAGGAACATCAGAGCGGGATAAGCCAGCAACAACTGCCCCCGAATTGGACATCATCTCAACCCACGGAGGAAGTTTTGATCCAGAATGCCCCCGCCAGTGTACCCTCGGGGAACGGCATGGTGACACACCACCAGGAGGACGACCTCTCCATAGCCTGGGACGGATATACGGGACAAACGACCGTGACCCTCACCAACGAACCAATGTCGGAACGGTACGTCCAACGAATCCTGTGGAAAAGGGGGGACGAGCTGGAATCCCGATTTCTGGGACGGAACTTCACACGGGAAGTAGTGGCAAATATGAAGGGAAAACCCAACTTGCCTAGTGAAGTCGCTGCAGAAGGCGAAGAGGGACGGACCCACTACCAAGCATCTGACTCTGGGGTGATCTAGTTCGCAATGCCCGACCATGGTCGTATGCTGGCCAACTTGGAAGAAGCCTACAACCGGCTGATCCCTCCATTACCGGCCACCAACCGACGACCACAAACCCAGACGCCATTGCACTCGACCAACTCGACCAAGCGAAACCTGGCATCAGACATGGCCGACTTCCCTACCTCACCCATCACCCCCGCGAATGGAAGACCACAGGTGACGACCCGACCTACTACGGAGGCTTCTCCCCTGGGGTCGACTTACCCCTACGGGACCCAACCGGAGGTACCAAGAGCACTTCCGACTCAAAAGGCCGTTACCTTCAGCCAGTCCAAACGGCTCCTGCTTCCAATACCATCACTCCGGATTTGTCTATGGCCGTTCAGCCCTACATTAGCCAATTGGCCGCAGCTGCCGCAGCCGGAAACGGACGGAGGAACTACTCCTCCATCTTCCGCAATATTGAGCCATTCCAGGGAAACAAGAAGGGAGCCACCAAGTGGTCGGACTGGATCATTGTCTTCGAAGCAGTGGCCCAAGCCAACTCAATCTCACCTGACTGCTGGCGCCCTGCCCTGATCTCCTGTCTGGATAAGACTATTGTGGCTAAGATGGCGCTGCAAGCCAATATGCCACTCACCTACGAAGGACTGAAGAGCAAGCTACGGCTCTTGTATGAACCGCGGCCTGAGCAGCAAGAGTCACTGGCCCAACGGTTCTACTTGAGATCTCAGCATGTGGACGAGACCGTGGCTGAATATGCATCAGAGTTGGAAACCCTCTTGGCCAGAGCCTTCCCAGGGGATTCAATGACCGACGACCAGCGGGCAGAGAAGATCATGTCCCGGTTAGAGTCCGGATTGCGGGACAGTCTACGTGCGGTCGCCCTGCCCTTCCTACCTCAGGTAGAAAGCTGGCCCAAGAACCAGGAGTCCTTGCGCAGACTGATCGAGAATCTGTCCAAGATTGAGGCGGAGCAGGAAATTCTGGCCAAATCTCCGAAGGCCTTGCTGTCCCATATAGCTGGAGTGTTACGAAGAGCCAAGGAAGAAGCGACGGTGGATGACGAACAACAACAAATTCTGCAAGCCATCCTGGAAGAAACGGCCATGCCTACCCCAGCTCCAACAACAGCGACACAGCAGCCTAACACTGCAACGGCTGACCAACTGAAACAGGATGCGGAGGAGATGCGATCCCTCATAAATTCTTCTCGGGAGGAACTGCTGCATATGCGCGAGATGCAAGTCCATGCAATGATGCATACCCAGCAGCAATTTCCCCCTACCCCACCCGAGACGGAACCACAAGACCAGACCTACCAGGATTTGCCGAGCCCGCAGTACCAGCCGTCCACCTTTCAACCTGTCCTGGTGAACCCCAACACAGAATGCGACCGCTGCGGAGGAAACGGACACTTGGCCTGGCAGTGTGCCACACCCCCACAGTCAGCTACTCCACCCAGAGAACGAGGATCCTTCCAGAGTTATAGAAACGGAGTGGAGCGTGGAACCACCACTCCATACGGAGGACAGTTTGGGACCGGAAATGAACGGGGAAGAGAGAGCTACCCAACTACGCCCTCCCAACAGAATCGAGGGAGTTTTCAATCCATGCGTGGGTCTGAACAACGCAATACACTCCCTAACCGCCCCGTTCCGGGCAACCGAACTCAGCCAGGGAACCCCAGCCAAGGGAGAAGCTCTTACTCCCAGCGGCCTGGAAATTGCCCTAGCAATGTGGCCTACATGATTGTCGGGGACTTCGAGGTAGATTTCTATGCGGAGTACTATCAGGAACAAGCCTACCAGGGAGGAAACTGGGACCCAAACTGGAACCAAGCCGGACTTCAAAATAGGGGACAAAAATGGCACTCAAACCGGGACCAAACATCAAGGATGCCCAGGGAAAGCCGACGTAGACGAGGACGAAGTAACAACCATAATTTCTGAAATTGTCAGGGGCAGGGACACTCCAACAACTATCCTGGGCCCGAACAGCAACAACCTGTCTCAGTCCAACATCAAGTTGACCCAGACCTAGAAAGCCGGAAGGCCTGTTACGATGATTTTGAGGCCAAATATGGGCATATAGGCCCAACGACGGAACTGATCCCAGTCAATGTCTTGACTTGGGACAATCAGCTTTACGCTGCTGAAGTGCCTGTTCCGGAACTACAGGCCGCCTTCTTTAACTATGAGGAGCGAATGCAGCAAGTTAATCAACGTCGCTTCAACTACATATGCGACCCGGGAGCCCTGGCCTTCAAAAAAGGAAACGGAAAGTATGTCCAATTGCAGAACCCAGGCCCAAATGTGAGACACGTGGGCGTGGAAACCAACCTCATGCCAGCCCTGGCAGAGGAAACCCAGAAGAATACGGAGCTGGCCAACAACAACAAAAGTGAGGAGGGGAACCTGAAAGAAGAACCCCTACCTCAGGGGATTAAGATACGGGTCCATCCACCCACTGAGGGAAGCCAAGCTTCCGCTGCCGACTCCACCTAGAAGAAGGAAACAAAGCCCCGGCGGAAGCCTCAACGAATTCCAGAGTTTTCGGACTCCTCAGGCCGAACCGACACCGAAGACGATGCATTGTTCAATCCTCGCCAGATAGTGTCGAAAGGAAACCAGACGGAGACGGAGGACAACAAGGTGGACCAACCACCTAGTAACCTTCCGCCAAATGCCTTTCCCGTCACCCCAGTCTCCGCGAACTACATCTGCCAGTTCGTTAATAACGGGAACTTCTACATGGGGGAGAAGTCGAAGGTGATCCCGTCATCAGTGCCCCTGGTCAACGTCCACGTCAAGGGCTGCTCTCTATTTGGATTGGTGGACACGGGAGCCACAATGTCCATCTGCTCCCAGAAGTTCTTCAACATGCTGAAGGACAAACACCCGGACTTGAAGTTGAATCTGCCGACAATACCAACGGCAAAGGTAGCCAACGGGGAAATGGTGACCTTCTAGGGATTAGTGGACCTGCCGCTCCAGTTTGCCGGACGCACCTGGACGCACGCATTCAACGTCTCACCGCACAGTCCTTATGACTTGTTGATTGGTATGGACTTCCTAGCCCGATTTCACTGGTCCATTCACCCGGGTACCCACAGTATCTCTGGCCCTTTCGGACACCGTGAGCTGATGAGCCCCGCTCACATAGAGGCCATCCTAAAGTGCATCGGTCGGGCGAGCCTGGCTATAACGGAGGTCAGTGTCCGTGACTCAGTTTGGATTGCTCCAAACACATGCGATTGGGTACATGTGGAAGTAAAACCTAATCGCAAGTGCAATTACGGTGGACATTCTGCCTGCTGCTGCCAGCCAAGCACAGAAAACGAGAAGAAAGAAAGATCCTACGCCGAACAACAGCAGAACCAGCCCATCTACAGTGGTGCGGATCCAAACTTGGAGTCTTCGGATTTCGAGTGACTTCAGTCAGACCGAGGAAATTTAGGGGTTACCTTGTGAGGTAGTATACGCGAGGTCACGAGACATCGCACAAAGTACCGAACTTGGTTGAATCCCTACCCCAATGCCTGTGCCCTGTACTTTGATGTGTTTTGCCATGTATATATTTTATATGTGTATTTTGTATCGTGTGGATCAACAACTATGCTGCTTCCTGTGTACCTACCTGCTGTACCGAATAATGTCCACTGTTCAGAATTTTACGGTGTAAACAACCTACAGCTACTCCAAAATTCACCTGCCCTGAGATTTCAAGTACTACCTACTAGACCTTCAACTCACCTACAGTTAGGATCACCATCTCCAGAAAACTAGATTTTTATCCGGTCACCGCAAACTCCTTTTTGCCTACGACTCTGCGAGCTTACCTTGGGTTCAACACCAGCAACCTACCGGGGGTCCACGCAAACTTCAACTAAGGGGAAGAGCTCATTCGTCCCAAAACAAGGGGCCTTTAGTTCAGTTAGATAGCCTGCCCGTTTATCAGTGGTCGTATGAAGCCATAGTCAACAATGCCTATTTGAGTCATACGTGGCAAATGTTTCAAAAGTATTTTAGGTAGTCGACTGGATGGTTACTTATGCTTGATATGTGCCGTGAATTGTGGTTTGTTTTGCAGATTGGCAGAGGATGTTCTAGGATTGGAACATAAGTGCTTATTATACCTGCAGTCTGCTGATTACGACGCTGATTATTTTGCTCGCCTGCTGATCAATCAGCTGATCAATCGGAACATTTGCTCAACACGTGCTCAAGTGGGAATTTGCTCAATTTGGAAGTTGAGAAGACGTGGCAGATGCGCAAGAAGCCGACGCCATCCAAGGCTCTGACACCGAAGGAAATCGCGGGCATCATCGAGCACCAGGCCCCACCTGCAGTGGATCCACCTCCATCCCCGGAAATGAGTACGGTGGACCCCTCCTGAACCGACCGTCGACGTCGAAGGACGCGGTCGGAGCCAAACCTCAGAAGCGCGACGGTGATCGGAACAAACGCTGGTGGGATCGTGGCAGCGGCGCTGTCCACCTCGGCCAAGAGGCAGAGGATAGAACAGCTGCCAAAGCTACACCACAGCGAGAAGACGCAGACAGTGGAGAAAACGGGATTGACGGACTCCTGGGAGATAAAAATAACATCGAGAGACGAAACGATGGACACAGAACCAACAGTGGAACGCCCTGCAACAGGTATGGAAGAGGAGGTGGGAGAGACTAACGGGGTCACGAGACACCATGAATCTCGACCTAATCCGAACCGACCTAGCTCTTGCACAGAAGAGGAATCCGTGGAACAGGTGCTGCAATAATTGGTAAATGAGCTGACCGCCCTGCATGAAACCAGCACGAACGGGAAAGACAGGAAAGGATAGAGCTCCTGATCAAAGCTCGACGCCGACTACTGTCAAAACCAACTTATGCACGAACGTCAGGAGCGATCAGCTCAGCATAACAAGAGGAACGGCTTATGGGGACGGAACCCGCCTCACTGCCTCAGTCGGTCATCGAACAACTGTCCGACGTGGAGATTGAGGAGCACGAACAATGGTCGCCTCGGTTGGATACGTTGAAGACGTAGCGGCATCTGTTCAGCAAACGACTCCCTTCCGCGTCGAGGTCCCAC
>JASANF010020322.1:0-18565 GCA_030248245.1 Trissonchulus sp. WLG1_4 | reverse complement strand
TTGCATAAAGCGGAAAAAAAATAGAAAAAATAATTTAAAAATTAGCACAAAAATAACATAAGGCGTAATTTTGCTCACCAGTGGGGGGCATATGTAATATGTAACCAGTGCACCATATGTAATTTTCCGTCAAAAATTACAACATAAACAAGAAAAAACCGGCAGAAACAACGTTTCAGGAATAAAATATAAAAAAAGTAAAAGTTTTGAGGAAGTTATGAAATACAGGCTCAGTAAAAAACGTTTAAATTATGTTATAATGAATAAGATGTCAAACAAGAATTAAAAATAACAAATTAAACAATCGAAATTACAACAGGGATGCGCTAATTTGAATTGCACTAAAACTATGTGCAGACACCAGAAACCTGCATTTTGCTGTATGTTTAGATGAAAATGAACTGAACTTGTTACCCAATACCAGGTACGAGTAGAAAAATTGGAAAAAATGTTTTCTTGAAAATGAAATTCAATTGAAAATTGACGGAAAATGACAAGTTTCTAATATTAAAACGGAAGAGATTTTTTGCACAGTTAAATCTGTTTATTTGAAAATTATACACGTCGTTTGAGTGTTGTAAAAAATCATCTGTCAAGGTTACGGTTTAATTTGGTGGAAAGCGAAAGTGCACAAATGAAATATATAGCCATAAATTCTCAGTAATCGTCATGAAAGGACTTCACGAGAAAATATTCGTGCTCAAACTGATTGCAGTTGCACTACTGTGAAAGCGAAAATAGGCCAAAGAAGTAACATTTTTTTAGATGGGAAAAACAGAATCTGAAATTATTGGCCAGAAAAATTCTTTTAAACTAATTTTGTGAAAGTGCAGTTTTTTTACTTTACTTTTATGAACACAGTTTTCTATGTATACAGAACAAATTTAAGTATTGGCTCAGCCTTTAGAAGTAAATAAAAATATTTGGCCGATGAAACCGGTCGTACATGTTCAGATTTGCTTCTTTCTGGTTTTGAAGTCAAAATATTTCCAAACCATTTCCATTTCCGAAACATTTCGAATTCCAATAGTTTCCATTTCCATGGCTCGAACTATTTAGAAAACAATAGTATGTCTATTCCACTTATATCTTCTTAATAGTAAGAAAAATGTTTAGTAGGACTGCGACCTGCGACTCAGATCAGTACATCATTCGACTGCTAGCAAAAAATGTATCAACTAAAATGCTCTGCTTTGAATCGACTCGACACGGCACTTACGTCAATATCGGGAGGAACCGGAGTCGGTGGGGTAATCGGATCGACTTGGTTACTATCGTCTGGCGTTCCGGTCTTTTTTCCGCCTAGGATTTCCACGTATTCCGCAGGGAAGTTACCGTAAGCTGTACCCAGCTTTCCATACAGCCAGCCTAAACAATATTGCAACTAAGCAAAGTGAAAAGAGACAACTAATTTGCATGTTTCATTGCTATGAAATTATGCCTGTCTGTCCGTTTGTACTTAAGAAATTTCCTAACAAAGCACTAGGGAAAATAGTATTCAGTTTTATTTTTTTACAGTATTTTTCATTGTAAAAAATAATAATTTACAGTAGCTAACCAAAAAATGTTATTGTCAATGTCGAACAAATATGCCCCGGGCTTTCAATGTAATTTCACAGTGTGTGTTTTGATTTGAGCATTACGCGAAGTGGGCAATTATATGTAGTGGACATTTAGACCAATTACAGTAAACTTTCAAAACATTTAAAACAATGCAATTCACAAAATACCTGAACCAAAATAATCTTCTTGAAATCGTGAAATCAGCTGAATAATGTCTCCTTTGCGAAAACTAAGCAAGTTTGACTCGCGCGTCACGTAATCAGCAACGGCTCGCGCCAACTGACCACTCTGAAACAATGAATGATCAACTTACACATAAAGTACCCAGCCACATCAAAAACCAGCTAAAGCCATTAGCAAAGTTCAGTCTAGGAATAAGCGGCCGTGTCTGACATCTTGCGCAGCCGATCAAACACAGACCATTTACCTATTAATAAGTATCATTGTGCTATATGCAGTATATATACTAATCATGACAGAATAGTAAAAGGACTTACTTTATTCAATCCATACAAAAACTGTTCAATGAGCGCTTTCATTTGGGCCACCTTCTGACTGTACAGATGCACCACAATGCCGTTGTACGTTTCCAGGATGATCTGATCCTGCTCGTTGATTTCCACCGACTGAATGTCTTCGTAACTAAAATCATTTTATACCATTTTATAACTTTTAAAATTAATAAATTAAATATTTAATTATTTTAAAATATATTTTTAAATTAATTCAGTTACTTGTTACGACCAAAATTACTTGTTACAGACTCCGGAATCAAAGCGAAGCCGAAATCACTTAATTCGGAGTCGTCAAGTATTGGTATAACTATATAATTTGACTCCGGAATCAAATTACTCCGACTGTATTTTTAAATTTAGATATGTAGACACAACTTAACAAGTCAACGAAAACGGTTGATAATGATACTGTTGCAATGCTACACAAACTGAAAGTGCGTATACTTATGGTTACAGGTTCAGCAAAGTATTTCTTAAATCATACGCGAAATGATCCATGATGCGGAATGGTTCATCGTTTGATTCGAAACTTCGAGCAATCAGGCGGATTCCAGATTCGTGGATGCCGATAATTTGTGCGACCAGCTCTGATTCGCGAGCTTCCTAAAAAGGTAGCGCGATGTTACTTTTTGTACAGCAGAAGTTTAGGCTATAATAAAAGTACGACGCAATCCGCCGCAGAAAAATACATAGGTAACAAAAATATACCCAACACTTACACAGTCTTTTTCAAATGAAAATGGAATTGCCCGACGCCATTTCATCATCCGACGCTTCGGATTGCAACATCCGTCGCGTCGGATGACATCATCCGACGCGTCGGGTTTCATCACCGAGGCCGTCGGATGACATTATCCGACGGGCCTGGCTGGGCGTCGAATTGCATCATAGAGTTAGAAATTGGAGAGCTTGCAGGAAAAATTTGAGGGTGACTCCTCAACGAGTTATGCATACTTTTTTATAGTTTTATATGTTGATTAATAGATGTTTACTTGAAATTTAAGGTAATTTTACCTACTGAATTCTGATTTTTGTTAGTTAAAAAGCTAAACAATAAAATAAGGTAGTATTCATAATTGGCACTGAAGCAGCCATCCCTATTCAAAACTTTAGGCCCGAACTTCAACAGCTAATTAATTACTAGCTGGCAAAACTCTAGGCGTCGGATTGCATAACCGAGGGCGTCGGATGACATCACCCGACGCGTTGGATTACATCATCCGACGCGTCCGATTTCATCACTAATCCCGTCGCCTAGAATCCATTTTCATTTGAAACCGACTGTAGTATGTAGTTATATAAATATCTTGGTTCGGCGTGAAATAATCTAAAGAATACGTTTTACGTAATATTTTCTGATATCTACTTTACCCTATTAAAAAACATATTAAACCCGGTTCCGGCCAATAAGAGCCTTAATTAAGAATTAAGATAACTGACGTATTGCGACGTTTTCATTCCTGTAGTGGCAATGCATTCCGTGTTCCCAAAATGATACCTCAGTTTTTGCTTCTAACTTTATTTTTGCTAGTGGGTACCGTACTTTTTTATGCAGCTGTTGCATAAAAACTGTTGCAACTACAATACTCTAAAATCTATTTCTTAACTTCAGACTAAAATAAATTCGGTATGTTTAATTCAGAAAAGGAATGGGTATTTAAGCATTTTGTTCATAAATTATTACCACAACTGGATACAGTCTTGCAAAGTAAAGTGGCCAAGTTCGGGCTGTATCGATGACGGCCAACTTTTCTTTCGGACTGACCGCGCTTCCAGAATTGGCAACGCGTTCAGGATGCACTCCATATGATTCTAAAAAAACAGATAGAAACGTCAACTTACTCTCCCTATTATGCCTTGCAGCTCGCGTCCAATGCGGAGCGCAAAATAGGCCTCCCTCAAAACGATACTCCGTACTCAACTGAGGGGGGGTACCCCCCCCCCTCAGTTCAGTACCCCGTCTTCAGTTGAGCGTTGTACCCCCCTCATTTCAAGACACTGACAAAGACTTTTGTTGCTGTGCTGAACTGAGGAGAGGTACCGCCCCCTCAACTGAAGACGGGGTACTGAACTGAGGGGGCGGGTACCGCAGCGTCTTTCTAAGTGTCTTGAAATGAGGGGGAGGTACCCCCTCTCGGTACCGCCCCTCAACTGAAGTCGAGATACCGAACTGAGGGGTGGTCCCCCCCTCAGTTGAGTACGGGGTCTTCAGTTGAGGGGGGGAGTACCCCCCTCCCCCTCAAAACCGTACATAAAAGGCCTATTTCGCGCTCCGCATTGAACGCGCGCTGCAAGGCATAATAGAGAGAGTGTCATAACTCATACTCTTCCTATTATGTACTCTTGATATTACAAATACATAATTACTAACTGATACAATTCAGTCTAACTGGTCTAACCAAGAGTACATAATTATAGTGTCTCACTATATAGAGGCAGAGTGAGACATTCTTCAGCCTGCCTGTGTCTCGCGTGCTCCAATCTCGTGCACTAAGGTAGACATGTCTGCGTTACTATGATTACATGACTGCTGATTTGAGCACGTGAACAGGCGTTTGGCCAATTAGAAAAGGAGATCGCTTCCGATTGACCTTGCACATGTTAAAGTTAAAATAAATTGATTAAACTGGTGTGCTAGGATACATTTCTAATCAATGGCAAAATGTCGTATTGTTAGTATGCAGGAAACAATATAAAATACCGAGCATATCAATCATTCTGGACCTCTCTCCAGGTCTAATCCGGAACTGGTTTCCATAATAAATGTCTCGAACGATTTGATTAAAAATCAGCTCAATGACATTCGGATCCGATAGTTCTTCACCAGGCATGAAAATCTAAAATCATGAAACACATTGGGAACATGTAAAAACAATATATAATATAATTATATAATATTAATAATACATAATACATATAATTATATATGTATATAATTTGTTAATGTGGCTCAATAGTTTAGTTAGTTACATAGCTGAGTTTCATAGCACACTATACTTTGGACAACAATTAAATACCTTCAACAAAATTGAGCGTTTGAGCACATAGAGCTGTAAGCTACAACTATCATCCAGGAGGGGAGGCCTTTTCTGCGTATGTATCTTAAATCGACCTTTGCTCAGTATTCGTTCAGAACCTTACAACTGAAAGTTTGAAGCAACACTTTTTCAGACATCAGCTTCAAATTTTGACAAAAAATTTGTCAACGCAATCTGTTTTTGCTGCATGCGCATGCCGCATACCCAACTGACTAGCTGAGGACCACGAACCAGTGGTTGTCGCAAATACGAATAAAAAACATGAAACAAACTATCAAAAAATGAATTGTTTTGATTTTGTAAATGTACAAAAATAACTAAAAGTATATATATATATTCATTGGTAAAACATAAAACTACGGATAAAAATAGACTGACCGATTTCTTCCAGCATAGTTTTTTTAGTTTCAAATTGCTGTATATTTAATACCACGCCTGCATATCAAAAAGTTCCCACCGCTTCTCTGTCTTAAAACAAATATAGGCATGAAATATGAAAGCCACGCAACCAACCTCTTTTCTGACGTACACCTCCCAGGCAGTATTTTTGTACATCAGATACGGACTTCGACGCTTGACTGGTTGCAAGTGTTTGGCAGCCAGACTAGCAGAAAAGTCTCCGCTACGATCCTTCAGTGTCATGTCCTCGGCGTCGGAATCAGAATCAGGACTGGCTGACGCTGAAACAAAAAGAACAAATCTGTTAATGCATCAAATTGAATCAAGTTAATGAATGAATCAAATCTGTTAATCTTGAAGGTTGTGTCATTGGCTTCGCAAAAAATTAGCTAGTCCATATTTGATTCCTTAAGAGACTAACGATATGCTAATTTACAGATGGCAAATACACTCTAGGTGTCTGCTTGTTGGTACTGATTGCATTTTGTGTACATATAAACAAACATAAACAAATGTTAACCGGTTCGAGTTTTTGTTTGAACAGTTTAAACCTGTTTCAACATTGCTTATTTTCTACTGAAAGACAAAAGCTAAAATTTGATCGATAGCATTACTGCAAAGTGCTAACTGCAATATAAGTCACTGAAGCAGCAGCATATAAAAGTATAGTACTCCAATATAATTCACTGACTACTGTTTATTTGTGATCGCTGCTGTCGTTGTTCCTGCTGATAATGTTCACGCCCAGTCCCTTTCTGCCTATCCATTTCTGTTTGCGACAGTTCGTGCTCTAGTTGCTGAGCCACTTTCAGCACTTTAGAATTCGGAACAGGTTGTCGTTTTCGGCGATCCACTGTTTTTAGATCGGATTCTACCACCCAATCGTTCTCAACTATGATAGATGAGGCATCAGGTCCTGGGTCTGTAGTCGGTTCTCGACTGAGTGTGTCTTCTGAGCGACGTTTCCGGCTTCCTTCTTGATGACCATTTAGCTCTTCATCCTTTTCGGCTAAAAGAACAGGTGTCTTTTTTGAGCCAATGAAAAAAACTAATACTGTCCCTTTGTTATGTATATAACTTGTTATGACTTTGTGGGACCTGTAGACTTTTGGAGAAAATTTTGAAAACTCGGAAAATTCGTGGTGTTCGCTAATAGAAAACAGTCAAAACTCAACGTAAGATAAGAACCATGATCATAGGCTACGTATATAGCAAGAGCTATTACTGTCAACCAAACATGTCACGGGGTCAAAATTTGGGAGAGGACCTTTGCCCCTCCCCCGTTTTCGCCCCCCTCCTCGACCCTTTGGAGGGTAGATTCCCGATCCGGGTTTTACCGGATCAAACGGACTTGACTTATTTTAGTCCGAGGTTTTGGAATGACAAGTTAAAATATGTCAGCGGCTTTTTTACGTCAGTCGGCGGTCAATTTTAGTCTGACCCCATTCCAAAACTACCACTGGACTAAACGGACTTAACATGCACGCTTAACATTAAGCCTGTTTCACACGATGGGGAAAACGCGTGGGGTGCCCCTTGGGGCACCCCATGGGGTGCCACATGGTGCCACATGATGCCCCTCGGGGTGCCCCGAGGGGCACCAAGTGGCATCGTGTGACACCCCATGGGGTGCCCCGAGGGGCACCATGTGGCATCGTGTGACATCCCATGGGGTGCCCCGAGGGGCACCATGTGGCATCGTGTGACACCCCATGGGGTGCCCCGAGGGGCACCATGTGGCACCATGTGGCATCGTGTGACACCCCATGGGGTGCCCCACGTGGGGAAAATCAGTATCGCTCGCCGTGCGTTTTTCCATGTGGCACCACATGCGACAGCCAATTATTGAGCACTGTTGATGATCACGTGACTTTATACAAATGCTTAAAGGACAATTTTAGGGCTTAAACTCAATCATTTGAGTTAATTCTTTCACATTTGGTTAGTCTATTACGGCTTTTAGGAATACGTAGCTCATGAATTATATTTAAGTAAGCCACAAAATTTAAATAATTTTTATAAATTCTTACACGTAATTTATGCCCAAGGCACATATATCATATGTCAAAATTCAATGTAATACCTTCGTAAATACTTAGTATTTTGACCGTTTACGCGCCTAAAAATTCAAACTCCCGCGCGTTCATGCCCCATCGTGTGAATACGTTACCCCAGGGGAATCCCCGGGGGACACCACACGGTGCCACATGGTGCCCCTCGGGGCACCCCATGGGGTGTCACACGATGCCACATGGTGCCCCTCGGGGCACGCCATGGGGTGTCACACGATGCCACATGATGCCCCTCGGGGCACCCCATGGGGTGTCACACGATGCCACTTGGTGCCCCTCGGGGCACGCCATGGGGTGTCACACGATGCCACATGATGCCCCTCGGGGCACCCCATGGGGTGTCACACGATGCCACATGGTGCCCCTCGGGGCACGCCATGGGGTGTCACACGATGCCACATGGTACCCCGCGGGGCACCCCATGGGGTGTCACACGATGCCACATGATGCCCCACGGGGCACCCCTTGGGGTGTCACATGGGGTGCCCCACGTGGGGATTCCCCACGTTTTTCCCCATCGTGTGAAACAGGCTTTAGCGTGCATAGTTAAGTCCGTTTAGTCCGATTAAAAAGCAGCGCGCTAGAAGTTAAGTCCGTTTAATCCGGAGGTTTTGGAATGACATTTTTAAGCTTAATTTTTAAACCGTTTAGTCCGATTATAGTTAACCCTTTAATCCGGTAAAGGAATAGGCCCTTAACAAACAGCTGAATGCATACATAATGAGGACAGATTTCCATTTTTAGAGCTGCTCTCCTGCTTTCTAGCGTCTTCAGCACTGGCCCTTTTCATGAAATGTCGCTCCAGTGTCCGCATTTGCTGTCCAAATCTTTCTCCAAGACGTCTGGTTTCAACTGGTTTTTCTGCTTTTCGGGAGCGACCACTCGATTCTGCCAAATAATCTGGCTCCTCTGAGAACTCTTCATGACGACTCCGCTCTGATTGCCGATGACGATGTTTCAGTTCCTGGCTAAAACTTGGCGCTGGTGGTAGATTTTTTGCCTGTTCTTGTATCAGTTTCAGCGCCCTCTGGTGTTGATCATATTGCTCGGTTGTCGATTTTTGAGCAGAATGGCGATTTTTTGACGAACTGTCAGCGTAATTTTCACGACCGTGCGGATAATCAGTTTCATCTTTAGGATAATCTATTTCTGGTTCTTCTGCTATGGCGTTCAGCGCATCACCATTTCCATTCAAACTGTTATTACCGTTATGATGATCTCTGGCAACAGGATCCTTCGAACGGTGTTTTTTATGATCCACAACTTCGCTTCGTGTCTGGTTTATTTCTGTTGTCACGTGACCGTGAGAGTTCGGCTTACTGGCTATTAGCTGTCTAGAAACAACCGGAAAGGCCGGTTCTGGTGGCTCTTGTGAGTGGGCATGATCTCGCGCTTGTAAAACGGTGTCCTTGATTTTGTGTGTCACCTGAGCACTACCGATCTCGGCTGACGCGTATGAGCTCGTGGCACGTTGGTTGGAAGGAACATAGCTAAGAAACAATACAAAAAAATCAAATATTGAAATAATTAAAATCTAATACCTTGCTGACTGACTGACTATTTTAGCGGCATTAAGCGTCACTGATTGATGCAGAGCGTTACACGTCCTCTAGTCTAGGCATTTATACTGAATTTTCTTATGTGGCTACATGTCAGCAGAACTCGTTGACAAATTCTGGTAATGTCATGAATACCATTGTGAATTACCAAATTTCCGACAAATTAAGCTAGTTTTTTTATTGTAATAAATTCTGTTATGATTACTACAAAATACAAAACTACATCTGTCAGGCTGGGATTTTTGCCAACATTACAATAGTTTTCTAGTTAATGCCTGTTTCTCGACATTCGAATTTGACGATTAAAATTAAGTTTTAAAATAATATTAATAGGAGTTTTAGATAAAATTAGAAATTTAATCACGAGCAAGATTCAAATACCGTGCTGGAGAGTCGGAAGGCTTCATGGTACCAACAAAGTAACGCTCGCGGCTGGCCGGGGATAAATCTTCAACATCTATTTTCTTCGGATCCTGAACCAATGAAAACTATGATATACAAATAAAAACATAAGAAAGATGAAGAACAAAAAACAAAGACACTAAAGTTGTTTTTATTATCCTTTCTTTCTTTCTTTTTCTTGTTTTGTTATGTATTTTAATTTATTTTTCTGTATTGTCAATATTTTTTCCTTTCCGAATTATAGGATAGCTGAACTGTCTTAATGGCTTTGATCTTTGATGGTTTAAATATTTGTAAGATAAAAAATTGTAAATTCTAACCCAACCTGGTCATATAAGATTGAAAAATAAATAAATAATAAAAAAATAAAAATAAATGAATTAAGGTAGCGCTCCTGAGATGTGGTCTTGGCCTTTACTTGAAAATCATGAAAAATGCATTTTCTGATATGTCATGGTCTTCAAAGTCAAAAACAAAAGTGGCCCTGTTTTTTAACATAACTAAAAAAGGTTATGTTCTATATAGTAATTGTAATTGTAATTCTATATGTAATTGAATGCAGTGACTCAATATTTTTAAGGCCCAATTCAAATTAGTGTGAGTACAAAGTCGAAGTTTCAACTTAAGATTTCAAAAACTTAAAATTGAATTTTTTAATATTTAATATATTGACTATTTGAAAAATAGTGATTTGATTCTAGAAATGCTCAACATTGTAATTGTATTCCACAATTGGGAACTTTTGTTATTACCAAGACTATTACTCAACAAATAATTGTAACCATCTAGAATTCAAAATTTTAAATAACTATAATTCAGAAAAAGTAGAAAACTAACTTTTTTTGTGTTCACATCAACACGAATGGGCCTGGGCGAGAGTCGGTTGGGATCCGAGGCCGGGGGAGCGAGATTTCGTGTTGCAGTGATCGGATACGCAGGTTCTGGCAACGCACTAGAATTCACTGAGGATTGTACCCTGCAATAGTAAAATCATTAGGGGTATAACAATGAATATAAAGCAGAAGTATACCTATCTGTTGCGTAAATAGCATAAAATGAAAGCAAAAACATATATCTACATCATGTACATGATTGGGTCAAGACTACTGCCTTGAATTCCTTGTACTAAATCCAGACATTTTGTTGTGGAACAGTATTTATTTTAGCTATGTATGTTCTAAAAGTACAAAAAAGCACTTATGCAGACAACCTAAATCCACTTTCTGAATATCTGTAATCCTTTTGAATTATCCTTACCATTTCAACATTTCCAACACAATAGTCCAAAGATTATGCAATTTGAAAAGCTGTCAAAATTAACAGTAATTGGAGTATCTCTCACAAGCCCATTAATTTGTCGACCTATAGTCACTGATTCAAATTAATAACATAAGCTACAATGAGTCACAACTTTCAATGACTAATTCACTTAATTCGTTTTAATGGAATTTTGCAAAAACCAAACTTATACTGAAAATTTTAGCCACAGCATTTTTTATGGCAGAAAAGTTCTTTGACAGGTAATAATACTATCCAGTTTTAGATGTAACGTGCTAACCGTCGCGATTTCAGATAAATATATACAAATCAAGTTACTACAGAACTCTTAGTTGAGATTCTCAATTACCTAACTTTAGACCCGAAATGAATTCATTGAAGTCAATCGAAGATGATTAGATCAACATTAAAAAATGTATTTCAAGTTGCAACAAGTCTAGTGCGTCTAGTTTAGACTAGTTCTACCATGTTGTATATATATATATATATATATATCTTTAATTTATACAATTTGTTAGATCGACAGTATCATATAATTACAGTAAATAGACACTAACTAATCGAAAATACATGTCTTGATGTAACATAGCAACCTACAAAAAATTTTAAGCTGTTCAGTAGCGAATTTGCCGAACAAAATCCACGTCTAAATAAACAGATGTGCTAAATCCTCAGTTGAAGCTGGGTGGTGTCAATTAAAGCTTAATAAAATTCAAGCATTACGTAAACACAATTCAAGCAGGGACACTGAATACCTGAGTTTCATTGAAATACGTAAATACTGTTGGTATATACACAAACGTTTTTACGTAAGCTGTGCATGGGTTTTTTGGTTTTAATTTTTCGAGAGGTTTTCAGTTTTTAAAATGTTTAAGAAAAGGGAAAAAAATAATATAAAAAATAAAAAAATTTTTGTAGTGAAGTTCTAGAAAAAAAAAAAAAAAAGGAAAAAAAAAAAGCTTTATTATTTTATGGGAGAAAATTTATTTAAAATGCTAAAAAGTGTGCGTGGTTGGTGGGGGGGTTTTTTTTGTTTTTTTTTTTTTAAAAAAAAACATAAATAAATTTAGTCTTGCTGTTTGTGTTTTTTTATTCCCCCTATACTTACCGTTTTTTGCAATAATATGTTCTTAACAAGTCCAAAAAAGTAACAAAATCTTTTAAAAGTTCTGAAGTCGGCAAGTAAGAAATATACAGTGCTTATCAGCGGAACAGGCTGTTGTTACACAAACATGCGAACAGCTGATAAAGTACCTTAGTAGTATAGGGTGGACGAAACGTGCCCATTGAGGGTGAGGGATGGTGGAGTGGTCCTCATCCCACCCCCTTCATCCCACCCCCTTCGGAAGGGGGTGGGGGTAATGTCACTCCACCAAATTTCACCCTCACAAGCTACGTTGAAGGGGGTGGGGGTAAATGCACTCCACCAATTTTCACCCTCACTAGTCACGTCGAAGGGGGTGGGGGTAATTACACTCCACCAAATTTCACCCTCTCAAGCTACGTTGGAGGGGGTGGGGCAAATTACAGCCCACCTTAACGTCAGCCTCTCGAACTTTGAGACTTGATAACTTTACTAGTACTTGTCCAATTGACCTAAAGTCAGTATCTATACCTAGGTAATCGACCATGGCGCGTCGAATGGTACTAGTGTCGAGGTCATATCACGTGACCGATCACCCGTGAGTGATCGATCGATTGTCTAACTTTGCTTATACTTGTCCAAATCACCTAATCTTGGTGTCCATACCTAGGTTATCGACCATGGCCAGTTCGATAGTAATGTTACCTACTACTTAAACTAAATATTTTAGCACTTAACTAATTAAAGCTAACTTTTCGCGGTTGGACATATCACTAATTCAAACAAATAATCATGTATATCCAACATTATGCAGACAAATGCAATATATGCCTTCAGACACAAACACAAGCAGCAGACAATAATAAACTGTAACACAGTACAACACAGTCTAACACTGTTGCTACACAACTAGGAAATTTAATTAAATTTTTCAAGGCAGCTTCAATGGCTGGTCTACTAGTAACCTTGACGCTTATTTAAAATTAATTATCTTTCAAATGCCAAATTGAATTTCCTGTTTCCTACGTTACAGCATGACCATGGCCATTTTAATATAAAAATTTCCTGTCTGATTAAATTTTCCGTTTCCTACGCTACAGACTGACCACGACCATTTTAATAATGAAAATGTTAGCTGTGCGGGGTCAATTTGCTGTCATGTGGCTAAAATTAAGCAATGACACCCATGTACTGATAAACACTTACGTACTACGTATTGTAACTGCATGACTGAATAACAACACGCAGACACAACACACATCACAAACACAGACACAAACATGCATACACACACAAACACATACAGACACAAACACACACTACAACACACAAACACACACTACAACACACAAACACACACAACACACACAAACACACACAAACACACACAACAACACAAACACACACAAACACACACAAACACACACAAACACAAACACAGACACAAACATGCATACACACACAAACACATACAGACACAAACACACACAAACACACACAAACACAAACACACACACAAACAAACATACAGACACAAACACACACAGACACAAACACACACAAACACAAACACACACACACAAACAAACATACAGACACAAACACAAACACACAGACACAAACACACACAAACACATACAGACACAAACACACACAAACACACACAAGCACACAAACACACACAAACACATACAGACACAAACACACACAAACACACACAAGCACACACGCATGCACACACACATACAGACACAAACACACACACACGCATACACACACAAACACACAACACACAACACACACACAAAACAAAAAAAAACAAAAAAAAACAAACAATACAAACAACACAAAACAGACAGACACACATAGTCAACTTACCTTTTTTTGGGTGTTCAAAGCTGTAGTTCTGCAATTGATGACCGTAAACCAGCTTCGTAAGCAACAATCTTGCAAACGTAATGTACATAGCAATGCAAGGTGTGTGACTAGTTTTTGGTTGAAACCTACAATACTAATTTGGTACGTAGTAATGCTGGTTTGCAAAATTTGGACACATAACTGCTTTTTTTGTTAATGTTTTTCAGCAGAGTAAGATTAGTTCAGCATAAAATGCTTTAACGACAGCACCGCGTGAAGGTTCTCTGCCACCGCTGTCATGCTATGCATACTTTATTTATTTTATTTTTTTTTGTTTTATTTTTTTTTGTTTTCTTTTTTTGTTTTCTTTTTTGTTTTCTTTTTTTTTCTTTTTTTTTGTATGCATAGAATTTATTTATACAATATGTACATTACAGTTCTATACAAGAACTTTACAATAGAGATGACATGATAATAATCTATAAGCGAATGCATAGTCCGCATAGTGATAATACTTCGTCGCATGCTGCTTGTAGCGCTGATTCATACAGTCATGACAAAGAATTTCCCATTGTGAAATAATCGTACTGTTCCATTCTTGCACTTGAATAATCCAAGAAAAGTTCTGGTTCATCTTGCGTTACTAATTAATGAATGCAATAAGGGCAAGTCCACATTAAATCATCTGGCTTGACCAACGATATTCGTCACATTTGTGTTTGCTGTTTTAAGAATTGGCTATTTCTGTGATGTGTCCTTCTTGTTTGTTTAGCACCAGGCAAACAAAACTGCTTTGTTGAATACCAAGAACGTTATCTCATATTTCACCACGTTCCACTGAACTTCTAGGACATCTTCCAACTGGCTTGACTAGCTAATTTACCCACTAGCACGACGTTGACGATGTTCCCTAGTGCAAGTGGAAAATCTTGATCTTCAGCTTGTTCTTTCCAAAGTTAGTCAATGTACACGACGTCTGAAAACTTTATATGGTCGCGTTTAATACACGTTGTCTTTTCGGCGTCGGATATATGTAACAATAAAGGTCTTTGAGCACTTGATTAACAAAGCATTGTTTAAAATAGTTTAAGGTTAGGTTTCAAAGTAATCCATCTTTGTACATTCATACTTGCAAACGTCACTTCAGTCAAATTTCTATTCATGTAGAGACGTCTGATAAAAACACTGTATACAATAATATGTAGGTTTATGCATACAAAACAAATTAATTAAAAAAAACATATGCATAATACCACGGCAGTGGTGGCAGAGAACCTTCTCGTGGTGCTGTTGTTAAGACCATAAGCAAAACTGATCTTACTCTGCCCATATATATACCAACAACCAGCTGAATTTCCGTCAGTCATATACAGTCTTTTGTGCAGGACGGTTGTGTTTAACACTAGCTTTAAGTGTCAGCTGGGCCAAACATTGACCAATTTTGGAAAGAACAAGCTGAAGATCAAGATTTTCCACTTGCACTATGGCGAACATCGTCAACGTCGTGCTAGTGGGTAAATTCGCTAGCCTGGACGTCAAGCCAGTTGGAAGATGTCCTGAGAAGTTCAGTGGAACGGTGGTGAAATATGACGGACTAACGTTCTTGGTATTCAACAAAGGCAGTTTTGTTTGCCTTGGTGCTAAATCAATATGCCAAGCCAAGGACACATCACAGAAATATGCCAAATTCTTAAACACCACTGTCAAATCAGCAAATGTGACGAATATCGTTGGGTCAAGCCAGACTGGATTTAATGTGGACTTGCCCTTATTGCATTCATTAATTAGTAACGCAAGCATGGAACCAGAACTTTTCTGTGGCATTAGCTTCAAGTGCAAGAATGGAACAGTACGATTATTTCACAATGGGAAATTCTTTGTCACTGGACTGGTCACTGAATCAGCGCTACAAGCAGCATGCGACGAAGTATTATCACTATGCGGACTATGCATTCGCTTATAGATTATTATCATGTTATCCGTATTGTAAAGTTCTTGTACAGAACTGTAATGTACATATTGTATAAATAAATTCTATGCATACAAAAAAAAGAAAAAAAAGAAAAAAAAAGAAAACAAAAAAGAAAACAAAAAAAAAGAAAACAAAAAAAAATAAAACAAAAAAAAATAAAATAAATAAAGTATGCATAGCATGACAGCGGTGGCAGAGAACCTTCACGCGGTGCTGTCGTTAAAGCATTTTATGCTGAACTAATCTTACTCTGCTGAAAAACATTAACAAAAAAAAGCAGTTATGTGTCCAAATTTTGCAAACCAGCATTACTACGTACCAAATTAGTATTGTAGGTTTCAACCAAAAACTAGTCACACACCTTGCATTGCTATGTACATTACGTTTGCAAGATTGTTGCTTACGAAGCTGGTTTACGGTCATCAATTGCAGAACTACAGCTTTGAACACCCAAAAAAAGGTAAGTTGACTATGTGTGTCTGTGTGTGTGTATGTGTGTGCATGTGTGTGTACTTGTGTTGTTGTGTGTGTTGTGTGTGTGTTTGTTGTGTGTGTGCATGCGTGTGTGCATGTGTGTGTACTTGTGTTGTTGTGTGTGTTGTGTGTGTGTTTGTTGTGTGTGTGTACTTGTGTTGTTGTGTGTGTTGTGTGTGTGTTTGTTGTTGTGTGTGTTGTGTCTGTGTGTGTGTTTGTGTCTGTATGTTTGTTTGTGTGTGTGTTTGTGTTTGTGTGTGTTTGTGTCTGTATGTGTTTGTGTGTGTATGTTTGTGTTTGTGTGTGTTTGTGTCTGTATGTGTTTGTGTGTGTTTGTGTCTGTATGTGTTTGTGTGTGTATGCATGTTTGTGTCTGTGTTTGTGATGTGTGTTGTGTCTGCGTGTTGTTATTCAGTCATGCAGTTACAATACGTAGTACGTAAGTGTTTATCAGTAGGCACATGGGTGACTTTGCTTAATTTTAGCCACATGACAGCAAATTGACCCCGCACAGCTAACATTTTCATTATTAAAATGGTCGTGGTCAGTCTGTAGCGTAGGAAACGGAAAATTTAATCAGACAGGAAATTTTTATATTAAAATGGCCATGGTCATGCTGTAACGTAGGAAACAGGAAATTCAATTTGGCATTTGAAAGATAATTAATTTTAAATAAGCGTCAAGGTTACTAGTAGACCAGCCATTGAAGCTGCCTTGAAAAATTTAATTAAATTTCCTAGTTGTGTAGCAACAGTGTTAGACTGTGTTGTGGTGTGTCACAGTTTATTATTGTCTGGTGCTTGTGTCTGTGTCTGTTTGCAGAAAGGCATGTATTGCATTGCATATACATGATTATTTGTTTGAATTAGTGATATGTCCAACCTTGAAAAGTTAGCTTTAATTAGTTAAATGCTAAAATATTTAGTTTAAGTAGTAGGTAACACCACTATCGAACTGGCCATGGTCGATAACCTAGGTATGAACACCAAGATTAGGTGATTTGGACAAGTATAAGCAAAGTTAGACAATCGATCGATCACTCGCGGGTGATCGGTCACGTGATATGACCCCGACACTAGTACCATTCGACGCACCATGGTCGATAACCTAGGTATAGACACTGACTTTAGGTCAATCGGACAAGTATTAGCAAAGTTATGAAGCTTCAAAGTTCGAGAGGCTGACGTTAAGGTGGGCTGTAATTTGCCCCACCCCCTCCAACGTAGCTTGAGAGGGTGAAATTTGGTGGAGTGTAATTACCCCCACCCCCTTCGACGTGACTAGTGAGGGTGACAATTGGTGGAGTACATTTACCCCCACCCCCTTCAACCTGACTAGTGAGGGTGACAATTAGTCTACCTGAGACCGCTGCTCTGGCCTGCTCGTACATGGGAGTTGTTCTGACAGTGTTTCCTTTGGCGTCTAGTTAAGCACTGGAGTAAAGGCACAAAAATAACGGCATTTTTGTGGCCGAAAATATTGAATGGCCCCCCTTGAAAATGGGTGCTTTTTTAAGGCCTAGTTAACGACCTACATTCCGTTTAGTCCAACTTTCCGACATTTTTGCACATGTTTTTTCTTCACTTTTCGGTCATAGGTTTTTTGAATTTCCCTAACTTTTCGGTCATATTTTCTTCTTTTTTCGATTTAAAAACAAGCAGGCCCCAAAAGGGGCAAGGTTCCTTCGCTGAGTGAAAATTCTGCTTATTTTACCCATAAGATTTCAGCTTTGCTTTTACTTGTGTGTATTTTCATGCATAGAATGCACTAATACCTGTGTACATTTGATTTTTACATTCAGAGCTTTTGTGTTGAAATCACACTATAAATTCAACAATTCTCAAAAAATCAAGCAATAGTTGCTGGAACTGCTCGTGACGTGATTACAGCAAGCAGTCGCATATTTAACTAAGAAACAAAACAAAATTGTCAAAACAGTTTTTGCTGACAAAAGCTACTAAATTTTTGCAAAAAAGTATAGGGGGTCGAACCTTCGAAGTAGGATAGCAACAACTTCTGGAGCGCTTTTGACCACTCGACTACGCTACTTCTAACAACTAACGTTGTTTGGTCATGACTATGGAGAAAAAAATTATAAATACAGACATCGTCTAGACAATCACGTAATTAGCATGTGTATCTAGTCTAAAAAATAAAAAATACGAACTTTTAAATCACAGAGTTTTAGCAAAATGACAACTCAATACGTACAAAAAAGTGTTATTGAGCATTATGTCATTAGAAATTGAAGTCTTCTAAAAAAAGAGCAGTCAGTTCCCATACTGACTTTACGTGTTAATCATATGCGCCTATCACCATGTGGCTGCCATAATAACACTGCGCAGAGTTGAT
>JASANF010020316.1:0-22689 GCA_030248245.1 Trissonchulus sp. WLG1_4 | reverse complement strand
TCATAAGTAAAAATTGACTTTAGTTACGCAAGTGTAATAATTATTCGATAACACGCACATTACTTTAAACGACAAAATTTGTAGACCTTTAGTTTCGAAAGCTCCCCAGCGCATAAAAAGTCTTTCGTTGTGAACAGTGTACTCTGGCAGCGTTGTAGCCAACTTTTTTGCCATTATATTCAATAAATCAGCATACGACTGGGCATTTTGTCCTTGTGAACCTAGTAGTTTCATTACTCGACGGTGGCTGGTCATACTTAAAAATTGCCAACGTTAAATAACTATCTGAAATATTAACACTATACGGACCGTTACGCATTCATATACAACAAATAATATATAAAAGCAGTTACTGCAATCTGCGCCACCATCCACTCGGACAAAACGTTTCTAAGAGATATTTTTGAAATTGGTTGCCTAATAATTTTTCATAAGATGAGTGAAATAAATTAATAATTATTCAAAAAGTTCATTAAGGTAAATAGTTTTTCAGCGCTCAATAAGCCATGTACTAATACAACTTACGGTATTTAACACTTATCTAGACTTTATAGTTATGATTATGAGCTAGATTATGATTGAAATAGACTGAAAGATAAGTGTCGTGAGATGAAAACATTCTTTGTAACTGCAAAATAGTTTTTATCAAACTGAGGAACCGGTGATTGAAGCAGAAAAATAATCCATATAGTAATTCAGCAAATGGTACATATCTTGCGCATAATGCATACAAAAATGATCATAAATATATTGACAGTAATCAGTGCCAGAGGAAATAAAATAATCAATGTTTCCGCGTTCAAAACCGGCGGAAAGTGGTGAGCTTGAGTGAAAAGACTGTAGTACAGAATTTGTGTCAAATTCAGACATTCCGACAGTTGGAAAAAAGTGACACGCTAGGTGATTTTTTAAATCTTGTACAGTTTTGTATACTATGTGTTTACACGTTTCACCACAATATAGACAGCAAACCAAATGTTCATGAATGTCATGGAGGAATTGCCAGCCATTTGTGGGATCCATTAAACAATCGATTGCTAAACAAAATTACGTTTTTATCACGCTAAAATTAGAATTTCAAAACCTTATAGATAATTTTCGTAGCTAATTTCATGAAAAACTAAAGCGTTCAAAAAATTACGATACCGCTGCAATATTTCTCTCAAGCACGCAAATCGCACACAGGCATAAGTACATAAGCGATTGTTTGTCACAAAAATGTCTTGTCGACAATACGGACATGTAGCAGAAACCTCAATCCACTTTGTCAAACAGGATTTACAAACATCATGATTGCACGCTAAACCAGCCCACTGATGATTGGCCATTACTGAGTAACAGACAACGCACTTCAACGCACGTATATCTGAGTGGTGGTATTTAGCATGTCGGTCAACCTCCTCCTGGCTGAAATAGATGATCTGATGCATCATACCATTCAAATGTGGTCCACACAATGCACAGCAGTATGCATTAGTGAGATCAGTGGGTACAGATATTGACTCCATCTATAACAAGTTGGACCGTGACAAATTGAGCAAGAAATTTAATCAGGCACCGCTTATAAGTACTCAAAAAGTATGACAGAAGCTTTTGATAAACTGATTTATGTAATAAGACTTATTTGGTAATAGTAATTGAAAAATAAATTAGCCGTATGAATATTGAGCATCGCTGTGCTGTTAGTCTCGATTATACGGTGAGATTTTCACTCATTGTCATCAGCATATTTGGTAAAAAAACTGGAAGAGTTGATTATCTATAGCTACAATAATTTTGTTTCACGGTGATTGTACAATTGATAAATATCCTTTTCCAACAAAAACACGAAAGCGTCAAAACTTGATTTGAAACACTAACGCTGTGCTAAAAACCACTTTATTATAAATCATAAAATTTGTCATTGTCAGACAAAACATTGATAACGACTCCCAACTGAACCACTGTACAACAGATTCCATTGAAACAAGACTGTCCCAAAAATACACTATACAATAAAAGAGGTAGAGTCAGTAGGTATAAATATATACAGAAACGAAAGAGGTCAAGCCGATCGTCAAGTAAAGCGAGTAAAAATAAGATTGTTAAATAAGCTCCATCATCGATGCCATGTAGGCGCGAACTTTGCGACCGAACTCCATAAAGGCTTGTTCATCAAGCCAGTCTCCCGATCCTAGTGCTTGATTGCATGCAGTTGAAAAAAAGTTTTCGAAAACATAGTCCAAGCATTTCGTGCCATGTTTGTTTCGACCTGCGCAACCATGGCATTCGTCTTCAACTTTTTCTAGGAGGTACTGGGCCACAATGCTCTCTAAAAAAAGGAATTCTCAAAATTTTTTCTCTTTATTATATTATAAAAGAACTGCACATGCGAGCATTTATGTGTAATTTTTTCAAAATACAGAAATCTTCTACTTTCCTATATCTGAGCCCAAGTTTAAAAGAAAACTTAAATATTAAAATGCTTATGTATATTAGTTGGTTCCCAATTCTGCACTTCGGAATGTTAGCCAATGCCGTAACAGTTAAGTTTGCACCTAAACGAACGAACAATTCTTGTACCTTCTCCGTGTTCGTCCCATTCCACTTGATAACGCTCCAGTTTTTCTCCGACAATAACGGCCAAGCACTTGATTTCGTCGACCATATCAGTTTCGAATTCTGAATAATCGTCATCAGAGGAATCTAAAGCAAAAAATCTCAAAGATGTATATAAATGTATGTATATAGATGCTCTATAAAATAATGCTATTGTTATGACAGCTGCACGAAATGCTTACTCAATAATTTACATTACCAAAAACTTTTCATGATTGAATCTTATCAAATGTTTTACCGAAAAGTAATAAGACAGAAAACAGTAAACCTGCCTGAATATTCAACAATTTTTCCCTTTGACTGCGGCATTGCGTTACTGACCAACGAGGATGAAGAGTTGATATTCTGCAAAAAGCATAATAGAACAGCACCCCGAAGGTAGTCAGTGAATAATGTATTGATAATAATAATAATAATAAAATTTATTTTTTTAAGGTCTACTGCATGAGCCAGAAGGCTCGTTTAATAATCAATTGTTACTTAGAAGAATATTTTTTCTGTTCTCTCCTCTCAGTTTCACCAAATCAAAACTTCAAGCTAATTTGTGACTTTTAACAACTCACTTAACAGTTTCGTATTAAGTTGTTTCAATGTCTAGAAAACCTCAATATCAAATTTATAAGAAATACTATTAATAGATTAGTGGAAACTAAATCAATATACAATTTCCGGTGCTTGCTTGGTCAACGGACATGTTATAAGCACAAACAAGTGCATTGTAGAAAAAATATAGGTATTAAAGGACAATGACCTTTAATTTGATAACAACAATGAACTATTTTTAGCCCCATGATTTTATTCACTGCTTCCCATCACAACTGTGCAAATAACCATTTAATTATTAAAGTTCCAACCATACGGTTTTGAAGAATAGTCATCACATATAATACGCTTATCAAAAGTCATCCGCAAGCGTTTTAGTTTTTTTTGACAACTAATGACGTTTGCAGTGTTCTTTTGACGTTCAAGAGTTGGAGCTGGCACAAGAATTTCTCCTCGATCTAGTTGTTCACTAGATTGGATTAAAAAATTTTTTAAATCTTCATTCGAAACAGTTTTGTATATGTCATTCATGTCATCACACAACAACACTTTCTTCACACAGTCAAAGTCTATATACTCTCTACAAAAATGCTTCA
The DNA here is from genome assembly GCA_030248245.1 of Trissonchulus sp. WLG1_4. Classification (NCBI taxonomy): domain Eukaryota; kingdom Metazoa; phylum Nematoda; class Enoplea; order Enoplida; family Ironidae; genus Trissonchulus; species Trissonchulus sp. WLG1_4. The sequence goes on along the minus strand of JASANF010020316.1, from coordinate 18,952 downwards.
ATGTGAGTCCTTTCAACTTTATTTCGGAGTTTCCATTAACAGTTTCGAAGCAGTAAGACTTGCTTCCTGTCGAAACAAATCTCGTTATTGCATCTCCTGCTAATTCATTTTTCCACTGCCCTAAATGAGTCCCGTTGGCAGGCTTATATTCCCCAGGTTTATGTATGAATATGACACTGTCTGAAAAAAAAGTACGGGTTTTACGTTCCACAAAATACCACTTCCTACATTTGACAATTCAATATTAAGAATTTTTTTGCTGCAAACAATTTTTTGCATTTTGCATTTTTTTGCATGTATGTCTTCAAAGACTTTAAAAATGTAAATGGAAACATTTGAAAACTTTAGACAATGAACTTGATTTAACACAGGATTCAACCACAGTCTAATACAAACAAACCAGGACTCATAAGTTTATCAGAATTTAAGTAATGGTTAGCACAGGACTTAAACTCGCCAATGCAAGTATTACCTGTATCGTAATAGCAAACATTGGTATTTAAACGATGTAGTTCTCTGTGTAACACGCATCGAGCATGTGCCGTTACAAATGAAGCGCAAACAGGGGAAGCGAATAAATTCGTTGGTTGATGGGTCCTGGTATCTTTTGAATACGTGCAGAGTATCAGACTGTCGTTCACCAACTGTACACTGTTGAGCGTTATCTGGTTATCCCGCACAAGTTTGTACAATCTGGCTGGTTCAGCAACAAACTCAGTACAGGTACGTTCATCGGCTTGCGCTAATTTCCCCCTGAAAAAAAGACTTTTTACTCCAATCTTTCGAAAGTTTTCAATTGTTAGTTGTGAAAAATAAAATTAGTCCATAAAGATAACTGACTTTTTGAAACAAAACATTAGTGTTTTCTTGTGAGTAAAAAATGAAAAAGTTGAAAATTTTGTCAAAACTACATACCACAAACTATTCAGCTGGAGCTTCGCTATAGCTCTTCTAGCAGGATTCCAGCAAAGTTTCGTAGGATCAAGGTGAATTCCCTGTTCATTGCAATCAGTAACATATTTTTCAATTTCCTTTTGGCAGTACGAACACTGGTCGCACGCGTTTTGGCAACTTTTGACGTCACAATGTAGCTCTTGGGGAAATCCTAAAATTAGGTAAGTTCAGGTAAAGTTTTAAGTGCATGAAAAATATTATAGGTTATGTGAATAAAAAAAAGGTTTTGACTATTAGTACCAAAGACAAAATTCGCTACCTGAAGCTTCAATTTTTTGTTGCATCATGTCCGTGATATACTGTGTAAATACAGTACTACTGGATGCGTAATTCCAACATTCATAAACATTTTTGATTTTATAACCGTGTTCCAAGGCGTGATGCAATTCAGGAGATGTCCAAGTTCCGTTTAGACACCTTTCATCGTCAGAATGATTGCAAGTTGTAGTTTGTTGCGTTTTTGCACACATGTAGCACAACGGAAACATCAGTTTTCCGTTTAATCTTGAAAAATAAAGTTAAATTTTTGACTACCTTAATTATTCAAACGCACGGGACATTGTACTTTCAATATACTAAGTAAACAATAAAAACGCTTGCTGTGTGGTTTATAAAATAATTTTGAACATTGCCGTACACATTAACAAAACCAAAAATTGTGAGGTACGTTTAAAAGTTTTACGAAATTGAATAAACTGAACAAAACTTACTTCACAGGCAGCACAGGAAAAAGTAAGTTTTTGGGTGGGTATACACTAGCTTTAATTAATCCAAAGTATTTTTGGCACGAGCTGGTAGTAAATTTTTCGCCCTGTGGTAAATCTTTGGTAACTAAAACTGTAGGATGTCCCGTTGGATAATCAAATGTGCCCCCATTTGCGTCTTTTCCGTTCATTACGTAAGGGTATAAACTTGTCACATCAAAATACAACATGCATTTGTTTTGAGCAATTTCTTCTGGTGTAAGCTCAACTAATAGGCGATTAGGCTCAGTTCTCCCACCGAAAAGAGCTGATCTTGGCGTTATGGGACTCTTATAAAACTGCCAAAAAACATCGTTATTCCAAAAATGTTTTAGCGCAGAATCAGATTTTAAAAGAATTTTAATGGTGTGCTCCCACACCATATCAACTACAAATCCAGCTCCAACTAAATCCTGATGCTTGGCAATTGTGTCCAAGTAGATGTCTTGGTGAGGCCTTTTCAAGACAGGATGTACTGCTGATTGATTTGGATAACACTCAGGGCAGCTAAAATGAATGAGTAAAATTTAACTATTGATTTTGAAATGAGGAAATTTTGTATCTATACTCAAACTAAATCATAAACTTGAAATAAATTAAATATGACACTAAGACACCTACTGACGCAAAATTTTCAAAACGTGTAACTTACGAGTGATAAAAACATCCTAAAACACTGATGACTTTTTTTTGAGATGGGATATATCCATCAACTGGTAGTCCTGCCACTATAACCTCTCTGGGACTGTTTCCCGCATGTACAATTTTTTCAGATGTGTTAAGTGCGCAGTAGTCCAAATATTTAATTGCCAGCAACGAATTATAACGTTTTGGGTCGCAATAACCAATTGGTGGCGTAAGTCCCAACGTATTTAACGGCATTTTATGAGCTCTATATATTAAAGAGCACATGTGTGGTAGAGTAACTGCATGTTGTAAAGGATCTATTTGACTTTCGATTATACAAACAGATCGAAACTGGCAAAGGGACTTTTTCAATATAGTAACATCACTTCGGCAATATCTAAAAAAGCATATTGATGGTAAATCATATTGACCAATGGTGTACAACAGGAAAACCAACAGTAAACGTTGATACTGTTTTATACTGTATATAAATTTTTTGCAACTCGGCACAAAACTCGTGTTTAAAACAAATATTAACAGTATCTTTCACGACCATAGAGACTCGCAGTACAGAAAAGTTAAAAAGTGACAAAGGTAAAACTTTTACAGTCAATAACATTGCTATAACATAACATGCAGAACAGTATCGCTTATATTCATTAGGATTCGCACTACTGCAATTGTTCCCCCATTTTTCTCAAGGAAGCTTGTCTTACATAGTAATAATAACACTCAGGTGATTATTACTATGTAAAACAGTATCGCTTGTATTCGCTAGAATCCGCATTCAACCAATTGCTCTCCTATTTTTCTTGAGGAAGTTTGTCTTGCATAGGAATAATAACACTTAGGTGATTATTACTATGTAAAACAGTATCGCTTGTATTCACTAAAATCTCCATTGAACCAATAGTTTGCCTATTTTCGCCTAAAGCTGACAATAATATTAACAACACGGTTAAACTCATTCTTATTACTATACAAAACAGCACCGTTATATTAACCAAGATCCTCATCACAGCAATCGTTCACTTATTTTGTTTAAAGTGGAAAGTGGTATCAACACCCAAGTAGTACAAAGTAGGCATCAATAACCCTAACGACTAATTTGAAATCTACTTATGAGTACTACTTACGCTTCGGCTTCACTTCGAAAATTAAATGTTTTTTCCCATTGTAGTGTGTGCCAATTTAAAAATGCTAATTTCTCTTGCGTTGTTTTGAAAGAGCTTGTATCATACATTGAAATAGGTGGCCATGGCCCAACATAACTCCAGTTAGCAGGATCATCAGCAAATTTGTACGGAAATGAACCCTATTAAAAACAAAAAGTTTTTGAACGAAAACGTTTTTTGAACACAAAAATTTAGTTTATGTATGTGGCATCATGAATTCAATTCAAAAAAATCAGTATGTTTTTGTCCTTTAAAAAATTTTTATTATTCAATTTTGGCTACACTTCTTCGACTGCATATAGTTTTTTATAATATATAAGATAATAAGATGACTACCTTAACTTCATTTTTTATCCCAAACATTGACGGAAGTTTTGACAATGGTTGTGGTAGAAATAAGTATGAGTCCTTGAACTTTATCCCGCCAATTTGCATACAGATTATTTTACATCCGTTTGATAATATTTTCGGTGTGATTCCTTGAGACAATAATTGCTTCATAATAAACCAATGGTCAAATTTGCCACCATTATGGGCAAACACGACACTGTTATGTTTGCTTAAAATCCATTCGCAGAACTGTTGGGTAGATGTAATTCCCCAAAATATAACTTCCTTTTCACCACACGTACTGCATTCAGATTCGTTACTATTAATGCAGCTGTTGCAAAGAACTTGCGCAACAATTAGGTAAGGATGTAAAACTTGTTGGGCGTCAGTAAAGGTTTCTACGTCATAAAAAATATACGTAAATCTGTCCTTGCTTAGCAAACATTGGTTTGGCTTCTGTATGTAACAAAGATGTCCGTGAGCTACAATTTCATTACAATTTCGGCATTTGAACTTTCCACAAAAATGTTTTTTATCCTTTTCTTCTCTTTTAATGCGTTTACGACATTTTTCGCATTTATAAAATGTAGCGCAGGTACCATTTTCAAGATGAGCATCAAAACACGTTTCATTTCGAAGTTTTAGTTTACACTCTTGACAGAACTTAGGATCAGCTTTAATAGATAGACACATACTTGAGCGGCAACAAATACACTGTTTCTGACAAGTGTGCCTGTGGGAATAAGCCAGTCCACAGTGTACGCAAACATTACGTTTTCCCAAAAAAGCAGCATATTTAAAAATTAAACGGTAATGATCATTGTGGAGATACAAGGCCACAATGTCATTACAAATTTTGGAACCTTTAAACACTACAGCACCACCCGAAGCAGATTCGAAAATAATTAGCTGCATGTTATACTCTTTGAATAAAAAATCACTCATTAATTGCCATTCAAATAAACCTGCGGGTTTATGGAAGTTAATACCAGCCTTTTGACATAAAATATAGGACTGGTTTTTCAGAAAAATATTGTTACGAGGTTTTTTCCACCATCTACAGTTCTTAATGTTCACCTGACTTTTCTTTCGTAAAATAGCCGCAGCAATGCAGCGGCTAAAGCAAGAATTGTCAGAGTTTTGAGGATCCCACACTGTACGTTTTCTACGTAAAAATGTTTCCACGTTTGGTACTTGGCTAGATTTTAACCGACCTGATCCTTGAGGCAGCTCTATGCATCTAACAGTCACAGAAATTTCGCCGTCTACGCCAAAATTTTCATTAGACGCCAAAAGATCTTCTATTTTTTTAAGAATAGTATTACTGGTAAACTCTGTGTTGTGTGTTAGCGGAGTGTTAACTGGGAAAGACAAACTTTCGGAAAGAATGCATGTTTGAACCAGCTGCTCTTTTTTCATATCAATACTTTGAGTCGTAATGTCAGTGAGAACAACACGCATAACTTCTGTTACGAGACCACTACTGGCAATTTTCAACCCTGTATCCGATAATTTCACTCGAACTTCGCGCTCTGAGGCTTTAAATTTTTTATTTTGGCGGTGCCGATCATGCACTAATGTATATAGCTCTCCTGGTGGAGTGATAGGCTGTGATTTTGGTAACGACATAGAAGAGTCTGAGTGTTGTACAGCTGTAGCATTCGAATGGGTATTGACAGTAGAATCTAGGACTGGATTTGGTTGGGTCTGACCTTGTGTTTGCTCGGTGTTACCATGTCTGGACGCCCGGTGCCGCTTAAGTGAGTACGGGTACCGCGTCTGGAATGCGCAATCGGAACACTCTACGGGGATCACGTTCAGCTGGCAACGCCGTCTATGGTTGTACAGGCTCTTTAGAGTCTTGAACGCGCTTTTGCACTCCACACAGACATGATATCTAAAACATGAGCAAATTGTATACATACAGATGAAATTCAAATCTATTTGTGTTTATGCAGAATGAGGGTTTGATAAACCATAGGTGTCACTAAGGATTTAAACTTGCAGGCACTCATTATGTAGTGATTAATACCAAGATTACAACAGAATTGCTATCTATGAAAACTAACTAACATGTGATTTGAAAGTGTATATATTAAGCACTGAATAAGTTTAGTAAAGTCTAATTTAAGTGTTTCATTAGCAAATGTGAAATTTTGTCTTAAATATACTTTTTTCAACTGTAAATCTGTACGAAGTATTTAGTTTGCATCCCTACTGAATAATGGTTATGATTCATTTCAGCAAAGCTCATATAAACACTTTAAAGGATATTTAGTTAAAAACTAACAAGTTAAAATAATAGTTACCTTTCGTTTGTAGTCATTGTTGTCGCAGAAAGCCAAATTATACCACTGTCCTTAAGAAAAAAATTAATTCAGTTTGAACCTGACATTAACGGGTTGCCGAGCAATAGAGAACGCAGCAGCCAAGCGGCCATTCCAGCAGAAGAAATGAAGTATACTGGTCTTTCAATAGCCCGCTACTAATGTTAGTAAAGATAAGTGTATTATAAATGATTGGTTTCCTAAGTAGAATGTGATAAATTGGGAATCTCCGTACTAAATGTTGCAAAATTTTAGGCTTATCAGGTTTCTTATTACATCCACACTGGTTTCTTAATATCTGTATTATATTAATAGACTTACAGTTTTCAAAAGCTTTGCCAATGTGCTCATTAATAACCTTGTAACAATGCGTGGAATAAACTTGATAAACCGGTAGTTACCTTTATTATCATTAGAAAATCTAGACTTATCAGTTTTCTAATTGCAAACCACACCAATTCTTAATAGCTGTATTGTGTTTACTGATGTCAAAAGCCTTTACGATGTATTCATCAATAACCTTACAACAAATTGTGAAATAAACCAGATAAACCAGTACTTGCTTAATTAATGCTATATAATCGAGGCTTATCAGTTTCTTATTCCAAACCACACCAATTCTAAATAGCTGTATTGTGTTTACTGATGTCAAAGGCCTTTTCGATGTATTCATCAATAACCTTACAACAAATTGTGGAATAAACCTGATAAACCGGTACTTGCTTAATTAGTGCTATATAATAGAGGCTTATCAGTTTTCTTATTCCAAACCACACCACAATTGTAATAGTTTGTCTTATAAACAATTATTTCAAACCACACCAAAATTGTAATCGTTTATGTCTTATAAACAATCATATGACACCACAATCTTTAGGGAACTGCATTGCACAGACAAAAAGGCATCAAATTTAACAGTTAGGGCTCCTCACTACATAAACATAGGATGGCATCAAAGTTAACACGCAGGGCATCTCAATACATAAACAAACAGGCACCACAGTTAACACTCAGGGCACCTCAGTACATAAAACATAAACAAAAACAAACACTTGCCTTTTGTGCAAATGATACCTAAATTTCATAAGAACCCTACTGGATTTAGAACAATAATTTCTAGTGCCAAGTCTTGCACTAAACCTATGTCTCTAGCACTTAGTTTTGGCTACAAGAAAATTCAAAAGAAAGTAGAAAACTATTGCAACAGCCTACATTCTAGTCAGTGGAATATTTCTCCATACTGGATCATTGATAGCAATAAACGTATTCTGAATGACATTGAAGTTTTGAACAAAAAGAAAATAGCTAAAACTGTAAACACTTATGATTTTGGTCAACTATACACCAATCTGGTCCACAGCGAAATTTTCTCGTCGATGGAAGTTGTGTTGAAAATAGCATTCAACAAACAATCACGACTAGCTCTACATGGAAATTATGCTAACTGGTTTTCAAACTACACAAAAGGTATAGGCGTTGACAAAGAATCAATGCTCAAACTTACTCGATGGATTGTGGAAAATAGTTATTTCCTATGTGGCGATAAGTTGTTGAGACAAAAAATTGGGATACCTATGGGTACCAACGTTGGTCCCTTTATAGCTAACCTTGTTCTTTTTGGCTTTGAATTCAAGTATGTCAAAGAAAATTTATTAAAAAACAATAGCTGTTACAAAAAACTGAAGTACGTATACCGATACGTTGATGATATTACTCTTTTCAACGATGATGACACTTTTTATGATATTTATAAAGATATTTATCCGCATAGTCTTACTCTTAAGAAAATCAATAGCACAAGTGACAAAGCAGATGTACTCGACATGACCATTAGCATTAGTGAACGTCAGTTTACTATTAACATATTTGACAAACGAGATGAGTTCGACTTTAACACTATTTCTCTCCCTGACCTAACTGGAAATATGTCCAGTAACTGTGCTTATAATACATTTAAGAACGAACTAATTCGCTTTTGGAAAGTTTGCAGTAGCTTGAATGACTTCAAACTACGAACCAACAAACTTATGCATAGTCTGGTCCCTAAGGGATATAGCAAAAGACGCTTAAGAGCATCGTTTATCACCATATGTACTAAGTTGAGTATGCATAAGAAATACGGAATCGACACTCCTGAACGTTTATATTACATATAGTTACAGCCTGTTTATTATGAACCATTGTGCTTTAATGTTACTAATATGCACCTAGCTGAGGCGACTGGCGACGAAACCATTTTTATTAATTTTTTATTCTTTTTTCAAAATTTTAAAAGCATGTCCCTGGAGGTAGCTCCACTGAAGAGTCGCCTACCTACCAGGTGTACGGTCTGGAAGAAGTCGCAATCACTTACTAAATTTAATTTAAGTGCACTAATTTCATTGTTTTGTTATACTATATTTATTTCATCATGTGTTTTTTCCCCTTTCCCCTTAAACTATCTCTATATATACTAACACTAGTAAACAAAATCTCCCTCTTCATTAATAATATTCAGTTAATAATTGACCAGTTATATGCAAAACTATTCTCTTCGCCCTCCCCTTCCCCCTCTATCCCTATCTTAACTTTGTATAAATACTTAAGTAGACAAAAAATTCCCTTTTTCACAAAAATACAGGCACCACAGTTAACACTCAGGGCACCTCACTACATAAACATAGGGCACCTCTCTACATAAACATAGAATGGCACCACAATTAAGTGTCCCTATAGTGGTACCCTTTCATCAAATATTGATAGTGTGATGTCTGGCAGTAATTATTTGCTACCATACAGCGTTGGACTAGCTTCTCATTGCATGTACTACTTCAAAACAAAAAGTTCTATTTTCACAGCCTATGAGCAAGACTGCTTTCGCGACACTACCCCCTTAAGTTCTGCGTTCCTATTTTCACAAGAGAACAATATTTTTCGTTAATATATATTTGTCTGAATCGCTAGATTTTACGAACCCAAGTAAATCTCTCAAGGTGGCGTTCTGAATAACCGACTTTGGGCGATTGGGCGATTTTAATATACTATGCCTATTATTTCCGATAAATTTTTTTACTTAGGTTTTCGTTGTTTAACTCAAGAACAAAAGTTGTTTAGAATTAAACAAGCTTTATTTGATGTACATAACGGCAAATTTTGTTAAACTTGAAATTTCAATCTATTTCTTAGTGGGAAAAATCTTTAAATCTTTATACCAAAAAATTCTATATAGCTTTTGGTACTTTTTAAAACAATGTTATGTAGCTAATTGCTAGTTACAACTTTTCAACAAGTCGTTTGTGTAGGCAAACCTTTCGAAAAAAATTTCCAAAATACGTTGACCAACATTGACAAAAATACACTAATTTTCAGATTAACTTTTCGTTAGCTGCTTTTTGGCTGCTGTTTCTTTTCTCAACGGAATTTACTATACAAAAATTAGCTCTATTTTTTGGAAAATACGTATGTGTAGGCAAACTTCAGGTTTCTGAAATTGGGCTATGGTGCTCATTTTTTCAAGATTACTCTCAGCTGCAAAAGCCGATTCAAATGAAACTTTGCACACGGTTAGAACAGACGTATATGGAGGCACCGCACTTCTTGAATTGTAATTGTTATGATTTGACTCAACATGATAGGATTTTTAAAACGTCACTTTCGATAAAAATTAAAAAAACTGAAAATTTGTCGCTACTAACTAAAATGCGACAAAAATGGCACATCGGCCAGATAATTGTCTTTAATTTAGCTATTGATTGTTAAATTTGGTTAAGGCACCGCTGAGCTACGTCGTTTCAAAAATTAGACAAATTTTGCAAAATTTCAATTTTGATGTCGTCATAAAATTTGCTAAAATACTCCCAGAAGTTTCCAACTTTGCAAAAGGACGTGTCTGGTGTCTGTCTTGGCTGCACTTGAGCAAAAAACTTCGTATTAGCAAGAAAAGAAAAGTTATAGCAATTTGATTTATTGGAAGTTACTCAGAGCGCCGCCTTAAGGTGGCGCTCCGAATAACTGACTTTGGGCAGTAAAAGTTTTCAGTGACGTTTTCAGGTCTTTACTCTCGAAGAAAGGTTGTTCAGCAGCGAATTAGCTTTCGTTTGATATATGTAACGAACGTGTAGTTTTGTTGAATTTATTTTTTCACCTAAATTTCAATATGGCAAATCCTTAAAATCGATTTTCCAAAAATTCTATATGGCTTTTGTTACTTTTTACAACGGTATCCCGTAACGAATAGGTGACTGCAACTTTTTAAAAAGTCGCTTGTGTAGGCAAACCTTTCTAAAAAATTTCCAAATTACGTTGAGCGACATGGACAAAAGTACACTATTTTCAAACGAATGTTTCGTTAGCTACTTTTTGCTTTCTCTAACTTTTCTCAACGGTTATTTGCATTAAAAAATTCGCTTTATTTTTTGACACTGTCGTTTGTGTGGGCAAACCTCAGGTTTTTGTGATCGGCAATAGCCATTTTAGTTTCGTGATAGCTCTCCGCCATGTCGTTTTTCATTGTGAAATTTGCTTAAAAAAGTTAGAAAATTATGTGGATGCAGGTGTACCTTCTTCGAAAATGTTGATTTCTGTTTTTGGTGAAACTGTAGCATTTTTCAGACTGACAAATTTTGGAAAAACTAGTGTACTTTTACTTTTTTAGCCAAAACAATTGAATTAAAATCATGATAAAAGATGCACCTCGGCAACATAATTACCTATAGTTTAATCTATAGATCGTAAAATTCGAACAACGTTTCGCGCAGTTATGCCGTTTGGAAAATCGTGAGCATTTTGCGAAAATAGAAATTTTCAATCGGTCATAAAAAATTAGAAGAAGCCAGCAAGAACGTGAAATTACTCAAAAACCGAGCTTTATAGCAGACTTTAATGTTTTTACACGAAAATTATTCTAGCTAGAACCCATACATGTACACAGGGTCTCGGTCTGTGGGGGGCTTGTCCCGGAATTTTCGAAATTTTAGGGGGGCTTGTTCCGCCGTTTCGGGGGCTTGAGCGGACAAAAACGCACAAATTTAGAATTACTGCTAAAAAAGTGGACATTTTTGGCAAAATTTAGCTATTTTTTCGCTTTTTGCTCATTTTAGAAGCATTTTACGGCGATCTGCGGCAAATTTTGGGAGTTCGGGCACCTTTCATTCGGCGTCAAGGAGGGGGGCTTGTCTTTGTCTCGGTGGGTCAAATCTGAGGGGGGGCTTGTCCCGATGTTTCAAATCTGGGGGGGGGGGGGGGGTTGGCCCCCCAAAACCTCCCCCCCATGTACATCTGTGCTAGAACCTACGTCGACTTATAAGATAATGTCATGGAATTTATTCGGTGTGCCACCTTAACACATTCACTTACTTACCGGTCATATATTATGTAGTTATAATGGCTCATCAGCTCCCTGAAGGGTTATACACAAGCATTTATAACAGGATTTGTTTATTTAAAATTAGTTTCCATGCTAGCTACTTGAAGAAGTGAGCATATTTTGTTACGTACAAACTATCAATTTTCATGCTTAGAGACCAGAGAGGGAGATCAAATTTTGCTTTAGTTTTTTCACTCTGACTACTTGGCGTTGCATAGCTTCACTTGTGAATTTGAATGTCAAAACCAAAAAATAGTGATCGTCTTTTGTCTGGTATTTTTTTAAATGGTCATTGTTGCATTAAAACTGTAAAAAGATCCTAAATTAACGGTTCACATTTGATAAGAATTTACCATCCATAGCTTCTTTTTTTGTTTTATTCCAAGCCAGTTTCGTTGAAAAGTTGTATATATGTTTTTAAGATAGCGGTTAAACTTCATTTTTTTAATCTCGGTCGTTGTCACATACTTTGTATAGGTGTTTGTCATTAATGTTTGCCATAGGTATACTGACTGCTGAGGCTGTGTTTGTGCATGTTGTTCCATGCGATATGTTGTGAGGTTCAGAGCTGTTTTTTTCTGCTTTTAGGGTAAATTTAACAGTACCTCTACTCTAGCTATTCTGGAAAACAGTAGATATTTTAAGGAAACTTTAAATTGTTTCGGTTTATACCGTGAAGAATCTGCTAACTGATTAAGGGGGCGCTATAGGACTAAAGGGTTGGTCTTCAAGTGATAAATTTAGACTTTTATCGTTTTGAAGCACATTTGCTCAGAATCAGAAGTGTAAAAGTTTTATGTGATACTAATATCTAAAGATTTGGAAACTTGCCAATTTTATATTTTTTGATTGTGCATTGTGTTAAGACAGCAAATATTCAGGTCAGCAAAAATAGTAAGGTCGTCAGCTACAGTTTATACAGCACGAACGAATATATGTATTACCTTTAGTATCACTCTGTCTTTTGTACTTTATGTACTTTCCGGTTCCCGCAGTGCCCCTTTAAGGGGGCGCTCCGGGAATCAAGGATTTGGGCTGTATTTTTTAAAAACAGCCAAAATGACCTTTCATTCTTGAAGGAAAGTTGCCCAAAATACTATTTCTGATGTTTTGACGTGCATATCTCCATAGCAAAAAATTTGGAAGAAATTGGACAATTTACTGATTTTATTCAACTTACACAAATTCAGCAAGTAAGCCAGTGCATCAACGCTTTTTGAGGTTTTGCAAACAGACGATACGTAGATTTTATTAGTCGTAATGAAAAATTAAAACAATTTTATTGCGTTTTGTGCAAAAAAATTGCACAAGAAACCACTTTCAGAAGCAGCAGACTCAAATATAGTCTGTGTGAATTCAAAACCAATTTTTCGGCATTCGATTATAAAATGCTGGTAAGATATTTTTCTACAAAATTTTACACAATTATAGCCTTATAGCTCTGCGCAGTTGAACAACTTTTTAGTTTTTTAAAATAAAGCTTAGAAATTTTTTTATATAAATTTTATTGCTCAGAGTTCGACTTCGAAAACACATAATGACATTTTTTATCCAAACCTGACATAATTGTTAAAAACCAAAATAATGTTCAACTAGAGAAGCGCATAAGCTAGATTTTGGTATATAAAGTGTGACTATACGCAAAGTATAAGCAGAGTTATCGTTTGCCGAAAATTATTATTATTGTTGTAACAGTATTATTAATATATATTTCAATTGCACGTTTTGCATTTTTCAGTGTTTTGTTATAGAATTCAGTGATTGAACAAATCTCGAATTTTATCCAACAGTATGAAAAAGAATTCAAAATACACATTTGACTGGTTCAGTCTCTTCACAGGCATAATTTTATTCGATACTGTAAGAATGAAGGTTCACTTCAGCATTTTACTACTTGTCTACTTGACTTGTGTTCTTAAAACGCACTGTTTATGGGAATCTTTTTGAGTAAATGTGCAATGCAATAAGCTGTGGTGCTTGGCTTTTATAATTTTGTTAGGATGTTAGTTGTATCGTGTCAAGTTTTTGTGGCCTGGATAATTGGCACGGTGACAATGGACTTACCTATACTTTTCTCCTATATTTACTGTTGAAAAATTAACTGCAGCCATGTAGTAGTTGTTTTCACTTTTAACTGAAATCTTTACTTCGGTGCGTTTAATACCAATCCAATGATCAAAAAATGAGTAAAACTAAATCACTAACTATGAACTCATGTGCCTTTAAATAACTGTTGAAAAGTATGGGTATGAAAATGAATAATGTAGTGAATCTGAAAAATGACAACTGTATTTATTGTCATAAACTGATAGCTATTTATTATACCAAGAGTACATAATAGGAAGAGTATGACACTCTTCCTATTATGCCTACGGGCGTGCGTCCAATGCGCAACGCGAAATAGCCCGTTTATGTACGGTTTTGAGGGGGGGGTACCCCCCCCTCAACTGAAGACCCCGTGCTCAAGTGAGGGGGGGGTACCCCCCCCCTCAACTCAGCACCCCGTCTTCAGTTGAGGGGGGGGGGTACCCTCCCCCACATTTCAAGACACTGAACAGGACTTTTGTTGATGTGCTGAACTGAGGGGGGGGGGTAACCCCCCCCACCACTGAAGACGGGGTACTGAACTGAGGGGGGGGGAGCGCAAAGACTTTGTCAGTGTCTTGAAATGAGGGGGGTACCCCCCCCCTCAACTGAAGACGGGGTGCTGAGTTGAGGGGGGGGTACCCCCCCTCAGTTGAGCACGGGGTATCGAACTGAGTAGGGGGTACCCCCCCCCTCAGTTGAGTACGGGGTCTTCAGTTGAGGGGGGGGTACCCCCCCCTCAAAACCGTACATAAAAGGCCTATTTCGCGCTGCGCATTGGACGCGCGCTGCTAGGCATAATAGGAAGAGTGTCATACTCTTCCTATTATGTACTCTTGATTATACACAAGTTTTTGTTTAGAATTAGAGTTAATTTTATTTTTTACCATTTTTTAGTGTGTTGTTGGATGTGGCTTGTGCAACTACAGTTTTACCTACCTACTTAAAATGATGTGCTATACTTGAATGGTTTTGATGTGTGATTTTTGCAATGCTTAATAAACCAAATTTCTATTTTTTGTGAGGTAGTGCATTTAAGGTGATTTTGTTATAGTCGGTTAAGGTGGTAGTAACATTTTCGACAGTTTTGCAGGAGTAAAACTTGACAACTTACGATTAATTTTCAATCAATAATAATAGTACGCATATTAATTTAAAAAAACTATAAACTATTATGAGATAAATGCTTGCTAAAATAGCTTGAAAATATCAATTTTAATTTTCACAGAAAATATTTTTCAGCCAGTTACGACAATTTTTTGTAAATTTTATGTTTAGCTAAGCCAAAGTAGTAGCTAGTCAAAACGGCCTTTTATTAGAAAAAGAAAAAAATGACACACGGGCATGTCAAAATCCTTCAATTTAGATACCAAAACTTATCTTTCCACGTTTCGCTTTTTGAGATTACGTCACATTTATGTAACGTTTCTTTTTGAACTATAGTACATTACACGAAAGTCCGCAAAACTTGACAACTACTAGAAGGCTTTAGTTCAAAATTTGGGATAAATTGGCACACATATGTGTCTACCTTAAGCTAAAAATTCAAAAATTTTCTTAGCTTAAGTTTTGCTTTACATCAAATTCACTCGCAGAGTTCTGTAGAAATGTACTTCCGTGGACTAAATCTCAAGTCTCGATGTTGCAATCTTTTCATGCGTTATTTTCCAGGTTTTTTAGACAATTTCTGATGTGTCAATTTTTTTATTTGTTTTAATCCAGCGTGTTGCATGAAATAATTAAAATCAAAAATTTGTATAATTTCCAAAATTCGAAAAAATCAAATTTGAAGGTCCGTAACTCATTTTCTACATCATATAAATGCACCAAGCTTAGCATTAAAACTTACCCTGTCTGTAGTTGTCTATGTTGGTGCATAGAATGAAATTAGTTGAAATTAAATTGTCAATTGTCATTAAACTGTCAATTTTACAAGAAAAACATGAAAAAATTGCAAAAAAATGCAAAAATTCACGAAATTCAAACTACTTTGACAGTGTCTGCTGACAAGCTTGTTACAGATTGAAGCTAAATAATGTGCATAAGTGTAGCTTTAGTCAAGTTCTTTAACGTAAAAAAGACAGCTACGAATTTTATTGAGTCAATCAAAAGTTATAGCCAGTTATAAAAACTGTCGAAAACGTAACTACCACCTTAAGTTTCTTATATGATCGCTCTCACTTTTACTATATTCTGAACTCATGGCAAGTGTTGTCATCCTCATCCATGGCCACAGTGTTGGAAATAATAATGCAGATACCTGGTAAAATGCTGTCAAATCAAATGTTTGGCAAAAATTAAGCTATGTGTAAGCTGTTACAGTGAATGGTAGGTAATTTTACTAAGCTTATTTTTTGTTATTTCACATACATCATTATGGCTATTATATTGGTAGTATGCATTGCTGTAAAGACGTTGATTTTACCTGTTTGCAGTGTTCCAGAATGGAGCACAATAAAACCCATTTTGGAAGCCGATTTTACTGAAATTACAGATGCTTATATTGCAAATCAGCAGAAACAATTGAAAACTTTGGAAAGTCTTATAACATACTTCAAGCAAGATAAAGTTCAAACTGAAAACGAAGGGTTGATGTTGTCTAACCCTGTGTCTGCTTTTAAAGTGATCGCCAAAATTGTTAACACATGGACTAAAATTGAACAAACAATTCTTGACGAAGGTGCCCAAAAATTCGCTGATCAACTGCAAGACTTTCTGAAAGCTGTTGGACCCGAATTGGAAGAATTCGAACTGAAACAGGCCACTTCAGAAGTATTAGCTTATCAGCATTACCGTAATCTTACAGCAGCTGAAATAGCCAATGGGCTTAAGGTGGACGGCATTTCTAGTGAACCAATGACATTTGATGAATGCTATGATGTTGCAAAAACTGCGGAAGCTGACGATGAGTTTGATACAATGTTAGAATGGTTGCTAATTGCTCCACTGCAGGAAAAACAAACAGAATTTGTAGTAAGTAGAACCACTGTTTCCGATGCCGATTATTACAAAACTTTGGCATACGCAAATTTCAAGAACAATAAAGTGAAGAAAGCTATTAAAATTGTGAAGAAAGCTCTTGCCATAGACAGAGTTGATGTCAAGGCAAACACGGATTTGAAGTTTTACAGGAAAGCATTAGAAGAAAAGCAGCGAAAAAGCCTGAAACTTGTTTAAAAATAAACCAATAAAGATGAAACAAACCGTATTGTCTAACCAGAATTAGCACGGTCACATAGTGTCCGTGTAACATACTGTTAATTTCGAAGGCTGCTAAGTGCTAACTGCTAACCGCATGTAAAGGCCTATTCCCACGAGGGCGCATACGCACGCTTGCATACTGCATTGGGTGAAATAATGCAGCAGGCAGTGTGAAGATAGAATGCGCCATGGCGTACGCCATGCAATGCGCCCGCTCATGTGCCCTCGTGCGAATAGGCCTTAACTAACGATCAGTAGCCCGTTTCAATAAACTCACAGGTCCACAAATTTGTAGGCCTGTTAGTCTGTGCCTGTGAGTTCTGTTTCAATATCTCACAGGCACAATTCATATAAATGCGCTTATAACACCCAAGCTGTTATTCAGCAGCTAATTTAAAGTTAAAGTTTGAACTCTGTTTTCGTTAAAGTTAAATTGTGTGTGACCACTAACTTAGATTAACTAAGTTAGATTAAGATACAAAACTTTTTTAGTTACAGTTATAAAGAGTTGTTTTAGACAGATAAATATACTTTTCAGCTTTATACATAACCACACTGCGTAACTTTAGTGAATAGACATTAATGGTTGAGCCGAGAGATAGGAATGCCAGAAAACTTTCCGGAAACTTCCGCAAACTACTAGCGGTAGTTTTCCGGAAATTTCCAGACTTGACCGGAAGATTTTTGACAGGCTTACAAAGTTTCCAAACTGGATGAAAATTTCTAATATATAAACTGTTTTTTTTAAAATGACCCCAGTGGTTACTGTAGTCCGTGAGGGTCAATTGGGTTCATACCTACTTCATGGTGACAAAATAAACCCCGGATTTCAAGGGCGGGGGGATATGGGGGATGGAATATATATATCCCCCCTTTTGCCCGGAACAAAGGATAATTTTGCGGAGCTGCGTACCAAAAATAGCCGGAGATTGATGAAATTCGGCCTCAAAATTAAAATCTTTTTCTCCGGAGGCTGCTCATCTTCAGAACGAACTCGCTGAGTTAACTTCGCATTGCGGTTTTATCTGGCTGGGATTGTTAAATGTTCAACATTACGTGTTCCATCCTTTAATGGATGCTGTTAACCCTTTCATGCGTGGAGGAGCCATATGGGTATCGTAACCAGGGTAGCGTAAATAGCAAATCTTGTTATAATTTCAGTCTAGATGCAATTTTTTGGTAGTACTAGCTTCAAATTGCTCATTTTTGAGCTTGTAGACCGAAAAATTAAAGACTCCGTTTCTTTGTATATATAACCCTTTCATGCCTGGAGGGGTCATATGGCACCAACGTTGTGAATACCCTATTTGGGTATACCCCCCCCCCCCCCCCACACACACACACACACACACACACACACACACACACACACACACACACAAAAAAAAAAAAAAAAAAAAAACATATAACACATTGTTATATATATATATATATATATACATATATATAGGTATATATATATATATATATATATATATATATATATATATAGGTATATATATATAGGTATATATATATATATATATATATATATATATATATATATATATATATATATATATATATATATATATATATATATAACTAGGCTAGTTAGCTCTAGTCAGCTAATCCTTGAACCTTTTATTTTCCAATCGTACTTTGCATTTAGCAGCCAAATTTTACTTCTACTGCCATACAACAAAACCTATGCTTAGTTAGGCAATGTGAAAATTTTATTTTTTTATCGCAAAAGTAGTATTTTCTTTATGGCCACATTCTGATAAATAATCGCAACTCTGGCAGTCAGCTTTTTGTGCATCGGATACAGCGGCTATTGTAATTTATTTCTAGCATTTGACTATGGCAAGCGCACGGTTGCTGTGTAAATACTCTAGGGTGAGGTACATATTATGCCTGAGGAGCGATGGTGCAATTTTTTACGAATTCTCAACTTTGAGCGCTTATATATAACAAAAAATTGGTGCGTCTTACCTATACCTTTAATCGCGGATTATGTTTTGTTCACCATTCATTTCTGGTGGTTTCGGGGTGGCTAAACCACCACCCAATGGTGGTTTTGCGATTTTCTAGTTTCTACAATGCACGTAGCTTGAGCAATGGCCTGGCCAATAAACTAGAGGATGTCAGAGTCCGGCTGCCTAGACAGGGAAAGTCTCGGCATGA
>JASANF010020314.1:0-51637 GCA_030248245.1 Trissonchulus sp. WLG1_4 | reverse complement strand
GTACAAAATCATGGCGACCGCTCGATCACGTCGGAGGCTAACAAATGATTGTGCAAACTTACTTGCCGAAGAGACCCCAAACCTGAAATTTCACCTCAGCGTCCTACAGTGAGAACCTAATTTGTATCAATGAACTTCATTTTTTGTATTTTATCACTTTACACCAGCTTGCGTCGCGGCAAAATCAAAATGCGTTTTTTGCAAAAGTTACATTTCAGGAGGGTCACCTTAATCGTAGTTTTTGAACTTGTCTGTTTTTTGCAATTTAGAATCGCAGTTTTTTGCTCCCAGCCGATGCACAGATGTCAGAGGTTCCCGGTCTCTACCTTATCAAACTCTGTTCATTGTAATTGATGAATTTATCATTCTGATTTCTGACTTTCACATTGTAGTTTATAAACTGCATTTAGTTTGAGCACCCTCTATAGTATACGTTTTCGGCAATGTCAAGTTTCGGTTCAATGTTCTGCCTATTCAGGCCAATTCGGGACATGGACCTATTTTGCAGTAGAGCACTCAAGGGAAGCATTTTTTATAGAATTTTTTGATTTCTTGATAGAACTCCTATCCCACAAATCAGATTTTCTGACTCATATGATCATGAAAGCTGCATTTTCAGTAAGTTTTCGGAAATGAACTAGGCCGAACGAAGCCAAGAAGGCTGTCATAATTTTTGTTTTTGGATGCTTTTGACGGATGCGTTTTGGTTTAATGTTATCGTCCTACAGCATTTCGAGGCAAGAATTTTGTGAAAATTTCTTTTTTTTTACTGCCTAAGCCTAAATTTAAGACGTTGCTTTCCTTGGAGCAAGGCAAGCATAAGCTTGATGCTAATCCTTAAGCCTGAGCTACATACATGACTGCGAATGTAGTGTGTTTTGTGAAATTAGAAAGCGGTCTGATCACGCTAGAACCAGAGAGTGTGAAAATAGTGCTAAAATCTTGTGCAATTGTTTTGACTGCGTTGGAAAACATTTCATACTGGATTCCGATGAGTTGTAATCGAGTGTGAAATAGTCGGAAACGAGTGTGAAATTGTCGAAAAGGAGTCAAAAAAGTAGTCAAAATTTAGTGTGAACTTGCTTCTCGAAATCCCTGTGTTTAACTCAGTTTTTCGACTGTTTTTCACACTCGTTTTTCGACGCCGTTTCTCCGTGTTTATGGTACGATCGTTGGACTGAAAATTAGTTATTTGTAGAAATTTATAAGAAATAGGCAGTGGCGTATTCAGGGGGGCGGGGGGCTAGGTGGGCTGCAGCCCTTTAGCGATTTGAGCCCCCCCCCCTTCCTAAGAGGTCGCAGCCCCCCTTTCCGAAAATTCAGAAGCTGAACAAAAAATATTTCTCCCACCTACTGCACAATTTGACGAATTCTACCTTCAAAATTTAAAAACTCCCCAGTTTTTTTTCCATTCTTCTGTTAATGTTTTTCGGCTTCAATACCTTTTTTTTGCACTGCCTATATATGTGCGAAGTCTATTGTAGTTGAAAAGTGTACATTTTCCGTCCAATGTCGACTGGTTAAAACCTCAAAAAAGCTAAAACTTCTGCGGGCTGCCGCCCCGAGATCCCGATTGCTAAAATACGGTCAGCTGTAGATTCCACTCACATTTCTTCTATTTCATGTAAGAATTCCAATTTTCAATGCAATTTCGATGGTTAAAAATCTCAAAAAAACTTTGAGCTTCAAAACTGGGCTGCCGCCCCAGACCCCGCAAAGTTAAGTGCTTGCTGCAGATTCACTATTGTAGTTTATCGATCGTTACAATTACAAACTCAAAAGGTCCGGGGTTGCCGTCTCCCGCCAGACCCCTTTTGAGCTCGGGTTCCTGGCATACGCCACTGACAAGGCTAAACAATTTTTACGAAAATTATAAAGTTATTGAGGTAGTTTCTGTAGGGCATTAGCAGATGCTTAGCAGATATTTCCTTAGATAACTATGCGTTCATTTCTTGATAGGTCGACCACAAATTTTAAAGAAAAATTTTTCAAGGTTGGGCCCTGTGAAACGAGGCACCCTCTTCTTTGACCCTGTTCCTCTCGAAAAATTGGCCAAATTCACCCAGAAACGTCCAATTTTTTTACCAAATTTAAACTGAGGCTGATCAAGTTTAGGCTTAGGCTTAGACTGTAGGCCTCAACCGAGTCAGGAATTTGAAGGCTTAGTATGAGGCTTAGGCTTGGGCTCAGGTTCAGGCTTCAGCGCGTAGTTAGGAGACTAAAATCTCGGAATACAGAAAAATTCTGCCAGACCTAAGAAAATACTGCCCATCTCTAAAGCAGTGATTACAGTCACAGTGTTTTTCAATGGCTGCTATATATATATATATATATATATATATATATATATATATATATATATATATATATATATATATATATATATATATATATATATATATATATATATATATATATATATATATATATATATATATATATATATATATATATATATATATATATATATATATATATATATATAGATATTTAAATATATATGTGTATATGTGTATCTCTATCTATATATATGTCTATGTATATTTGTGTCTCTGTCTATATATATATATATTTTTATATATATATATATATATATATATATATATATATATATATATATATATATATATATATATATATATATATATATATATATATATATATATATATATATATATATATATATATATATATATATATATATATATATATATATATATATATATATATATATTATATATATATATATATATATATATATATATATATATATATATATATATATATATATATATATATATATATATATATATATATATATATATATATATATATATATATATATATATATATATATATATATATATATATATATATATATATATATATATATAAATATTTCTATTTTTATTAAAAAAAAAAAAAAAATATATATATATATATATATATATATATGCGCAGTTGAAAAACCTGTGACATGCTTCTGGCAGGATTTTTTCTGAAAATTTCTATTTTTAGTCCCTAAGCCTGAGCCTAAGCCTGAGCCTAAGCCTGAACCTAAGCCTAAGCCTAAGCCTGATACTAAGCCTACAAAGTCCTATTCTAAGCCTAAGCCCTCAGTCTAAGCCTAAGCCCAAACCTAAATTGAGCCCCAGTTTAAATTTGGTAAAAAAATTGGACGTTTCTGGTGAATTTGGCCAATTTTTCGAGAGGAACAGGGTCAAAGAACAGGTGCCTCTGTTTCACAGGAAACCCAAACCTTGAAAAATTTTTCTTTAAAATATGGTCGACCTATCAAGAAATGAACGCATAGTTATCTAGGAAATATCTGCTAAGCATCTGCTAATCCTACAAAACTACCTCAATAACCCTATAATTTTCGTAAAAATATCCTACTATCAGTGGCGTATCCAGGACCGCTCAAAAGGGGTCTGGCGGAGACGGCAACCCTCGGACCTTTTTTGAGTTTGTAATTGTAACCATCGATAAACTACAATAGTGAATCTGCAGCAAGCACTTAACTTTGCGGGGGTCTGGGGGCGGCAGCCCACAGAAGTTGAAGCTTTTTTGAGATTTTAACCATCGAAATTGCATTGAAAATTGCACTTTTTACATGAAATAAAGAAATGTAGTGGATCTACAGCTAGCATTTAGCAATGCGGGGGTCTGGGGGCGGCAGCCCCCAGAAGTTTTAGCTTTTTTGAGGTTTTAACCATCGACATTGCAATGAAAACTACACTTTTTAATGATAATAGACCTGGCATATATATAGGCATGCACAAAAAAAAAAGGTATCTAAGCCGAAAAAACATCAACAGAATGGAAAAAACTTAGAGATTTTTTAAATTTTGAAGGTAGAATTTGTCAATTGTGGAGGTATCAGAAACACTTTTGTCAGCTTTTGAAGTTTCGGAAAGGGGGGGGGCTGCGACCCTCTAAGGGGGGGGGCTCAAATCGCTAAGGTAGGGGCTGCAGCCCACCCAGCCCCCCCCCCCCCTAAATACGCCACTGCCTACTATTTTCTTATAAATTTCTACAAAATAACTTATTTTCAGTCCAACGATCGTACCATTAACACGGAGAAAAACGGCGTCGAAAACGAGTGTGAAAACAGTCGAAAACTAATTTAAACTTTTCACAGGGGATTCCGAGAGCAAGTTCACACTAGTTTTTGACTCTTTTTTGACTCCTTTTCGATAATTTCACACTCGTTTCCGACTATTTCACACTGGATTACAACTCATCGGAATCCAGTATGAAATGTTTTCCAACGCAGTCAAAACAATTGCACAAGATTTACACTATTTTCACACTCTCTGGTTCTAGCGTACAAGATTTCGCACTCGTTACTAATTTCACACAAGTTTCTCACTACATTCGCAGTCATGTATGTAGCTCAGGCTTAAGGATTAGCATCAAGCTTATGCTTGCCTTGCTCCAAGGAAAGCTACGTCTTAAGTTTAGGCTTAGGCAGTAAAAAAAAGAAATTTTCACAAAAAATTCTGCCTGAATATGCCTAGACGATGCCTTAAACATCAAAACGCATCCAAAAATATCCAAAAACAAAGATTATAGCCTTCTTGGCTTCAAAGTTTGGCCTAAGTTCATTTCCGAAAACACTGAAAATGCAGCTTTCAAGTGATCATAGCTCAGAAAATCTGAATTTGTGGATAGGAGTTCTATCAGAAAATACAAAAAATTCTATACAAAAAATGCTTCCCTTGAGGTGCTCTACTGCAAAAATAGGTCCACTATCCCCCCAACTGCACTGGATCCTAAATAAGGCTGAACATTTGAACCGAAATTGACATTGCCGAAAACGTATCTCACTGAGGGGTGAATCAATCAAACTAAATGGTTTATTTAAACTACAATGTGAAAGTCAGAAATCAGAATGATAAATTCATAAATACAATGAACAAGTTTGATAAGGTAGAGAAGAGCCGGGAACGGACTTCTAACAAACCACTTGCAAATTATGTGCATCGTACAAAGTGAACAAAATACAGAGTAAACAAAGCAAAAAAACAGGAACTGCTGAAATACAATTATTACAGCAATTAGAAAACAACAGTTAC
The DNA here is from genome assembly GCA_030248245.1 of Trissonchulus sp. WLG1_4. Taxonomy (NCBI): domain Eukaryota; kingdom Metazoa; phylum Nematoda; class Enoplea; order Enoplida; family Ironidae; genus Trissonchulus; species Trissonchulus sp. WLG1_4. Next base: position 46,559 of record JASANF010020314.1, on the reverse strand, counting down.
GAAATTACGAATTAAGGTGGCGCTCCTGAAATGTGACTTTTCAAAAAACGGCAGTTTGGGGCCAATTTTAAATACACAATGGCAAGCTGGTGTAAAAGTATGAATAAATACAAAAAATGAAGTTGATTGATACAAATTAGCATTCACTGTAGACCAAACGTGAGTGGAATTTCGGCTTGCGATTTCTCTTCGCAAGTAAGTAGCTGTTGCACAATCAATAGCTCATTTTGTTAGCCTCAACGTGATCGAGCGGTCGCAAAAAGTCATTTTTGATGAATATGATTGATATATCGATAAACACTAAAATCGCGATTTTTGAAAAACATAAATTTGGCTAAATTTTTTAGATACTATCGATTTGCCAAAAATCAAATTTTGCGACCGCTCGAAGATGAGAAGGTGCATTTATGTGCCAAATTTTAACTTTTTTTGATAAGCCAATTTTTTAAAATCGCAAGCCGAAAATTTGCGTTTGTATTCACACGCACTATATTTCTGTCTCATGCAGAAAGTATTGCGTTAGCTCACAAAAAAATTATACCACACTCAATAAAACACCAAAAATTTTTAATTACGTTTCAGTAAAACACAATTGCTAGTGTTTTTCAGCCTTTCAAATTCATTACATACGTGTAAATGCACTGGCTTGTGAAGGCATTTCTGTGAAAATCTAGGCCCGAATTCACATACTAAGAGTTATTCACATACTAACGCTAAGCGTTTGCTAAGTGTTAGCGCTTAGTTTGTACTAAACTGTTATTCACAAAATAAACGCTTAAAAATTAGTGTTATACTAAACTTAGCGTTTAGCAACTTTTGTGCTTAGTTTTGGCTTTGGCTTGGAGTGCGCTCCCTGCTTGATGTGGATCCGGAATTCGTTATTTATCGGCATATCCATTTGGTATTGATAAATCCGATTGTAGATTTATTTAAATTACTATTTCTTATTAATAATATATTTTTTTTTCGAACTATACATTTGTAAAAAATGTTTTCAGCAGGTGGATTCCTGAGAAATGCAAAATCAGCTCTGCATGTTTCAGGGGGCATATCGTGAAAAATATAAATTTTCAAATAGAAGTACTTGAAGAAAAATTACTTCGATTAAGATGCTCTACTCAAAAATGTAAAAAAAACAAATTTGGACAACCAAGTGCATTTTTTATTTTTGGCGACTAAACGAGCAAAATGGATCGAATTGGTCGGAAAATGTCACTAATATATCCTAAATTGCATGCCCTTTCTTCCCATGGCGGCCAAAAACCTCCCCCACTCTCCCTATCCCTTCCCCACACCATCCCCTAACTAAGCGCTTAGCGCTTAGGGAGCTCCCGAGGTCCCTAAACTTAAGCGCTTAATTCTAAGCCAAACACTAAATTTTAAGTATGTGAATACAAAATTGATACGCTAAGTTAAGCGTTAGTGTTTGCTAAGCGCTTAAATAAACACTAAGTATGTGAATAACACTTAGCGCTTATAAGCGCTAACACTAAGTGTAAACACTAAGTTTAAGCGTTACACTTAGTATGTGAATACGGGCCCTATTTTTCTTGACGAATTGCTCAAAAATGTTCAAAAAAATTTTTATGTGATATGTACATCAAATTGAAGGAAATTCACTTCTGATCAACTTTTATTCTTACGAGGCATGTTTATTTTTGCGCGTTTTTAAAATAGTGGCCAAAACCCACATTTCAGGAGCGCCACCTTAAATTTCACTATTATGAAATACACTGAAATACAATGATTATATATAACAATTAGGAAAGAAGAAGGAAAAAAATGAGATTGCAACTGCAGTTAGCCCAAATATTGCACTCAATTTTTCAAGATTGCATTCATTGATTGCCTGTTAAAACCAATGAAAACAAAAAGTATCAAAAATTCTTATAAATTATTACAAACAGCGAGGATATGTATGCATAATAGGGATCGACCGGATCCAAAATTTCTGCCGGATCCGGATCCACTGGATCCGGCCGGATCCGGATCCGGATCCAGTCTCTGAGGCACACACATTTTTTTCAAAAATAAAAAAATTTTCAAAGAAATTTTCGCTTAACTTGACATATACACACCTTTTTGGTTTGCATTTATGACTTGTGTGTTATGTTCTAGTGATTCAGCAAATCACAGAAAGCCTGTTTTGTCACCAAAAGTTGTGAAATGCTCTGTCGAATATATACTTCCACAATAGCGCAAATGGCAATTCGCCACTCCAAAGGAACGTAAACTTAGAAGTATATACATACTGACGTTTAAATCTACAAGTGTTCGTCGTACTACATTAAGGCAGACGAAACGACAAATGAGACAGTGGATTAAACAAAACATTAATCATGTATATACGATCTAACACGATTGTCAGAAAAATCAGAATAAAAAATCGAAAAAGTTCTGAGTTAGTTAAGAAATTTTCAAAATTGGGAATAACAAAAAATTTTCAATAAAAAACCAAAGGGGGGACCCTTGGAACAATTAGTTGTCGTCAAGAAGTGCCGATTTGATACTGGATCCGGATCCGGCAGGTTTGGATCCGGATCCGGATCCACTGGATCCGGCCGGATCCGGATATCCGGTCGATCCCTAATGCATAAGCAATATATTTGCCTGATAAATTAAAGGAAATTTGGTTAAAATTTTGGTGAAGTTTTTACGAAAATAGTAAGAAAATTTGTTGAAATTTCTATAATAATTGGATGATATTTTATGGAAATTTGTGTGAAATTAGTGTGAAAATTGTTAGATAATTTTTTTATAAATTTGCCGACAATTGAATGATATTTCAGGAAATTTGAGTGAAATTCGTTAGAAAACGATAAGATATATTGTTGAAAATGTGCTGATACGTTGATTTGATGACCGAAATTTGGATGAAATTTGTCAGATAATTAGTTGAAAAATAGGCGATAACTTCGGCTTATTGGTCAAAATTGTGGGTGATCTTCGCATGAACGCTGCAAGTATATATGTAGTCAGTTTTGATAACAAGATCTTATCATTTTCTCGCAATTATCTTGCTGTTTTCGGGGGGTTGGGTTTCCTGTGATTATGATTCAAAAAATTGTGAACATTATTCCGACTCTATTTAAACACGTTTAGAACGGAACAAACACTGGTTTTCGAAAAAAGTTGCGAAAACGTCCCTTACTGAAGGTTCAGATTTCGGGGGGTCTTAGCTCTGAAAATCCAAAAAATAAAACGGGTTCTTGAAACGAAAAAGCTTACCCCAAGGTGCTTTACTAAAAAAATAGGTCCACTATTTCCCCAACCCTATTTTGTTTGGTGACAATTTTTTGCTAAACTCACCCGTCGTTGCTACAAAAGTTGATTCATCTGGACTACAAACATGCGTAGACTTCATTGAAACCGTTTATTTGGCCGCAAAACGTCGTTTTTTTTTGTCGTTTTAGACCGTATATACCCCGACACCCCTTACGAAACCTGTTTTGGAGATGTTCACCAACATTTGGCATTTTTTGGAATATTTAGGCTTTATTTGCTGCGTATATACCACTTGAATCCAAGAATGGTAGACGCGGGCGGTGTTTGTCCACCGTTTCTAACGTAATAAGCGCAAAAAATCGGTCTTTAATCCTTTTAAGGTGGCGCTTAGGGAAACCAACTTTGGCGTTTAATTTGTTTCAGCTGCATTTTTTATCATAATGTCTTGAAGAAAAGTTGTTCAGAATGAAAAGGGCTTTGATTTGATGTGCATATTGTGAATAAAAAATTTTTTCAAATTTTTTTGACAATTTTGTAACCGTAGCTTAAAATTTTTTGTTTCAATCTAAAATGATCACTCATATCACTGAAATGTGCGGTTTCTTAGCTTTAAATTGCTGTATTAAACATAAGAATACGTTGAAGCTTTGCTGAGTAATTTTGCCGTGAAAATGCAAATCAAAAATGAAAAACCTAAAAAGCTGATAAATCTTCGAAAAAGTCAAATTTTTGATTTAATTTCTTAAAACATTGAGTATGGCTTTTGGTAACTTTTTCAACGGAAATATGCAGTCCTAGAAAAGGTCTAATTTTTGAAAAAGTGAAACGTGTGGGCGAACCTTACATTTTTGTGTAGCGAAATCGACTACTTTTTTTGGACCTAGGTCCCAGCTGCCGATTGCGATCGAGTTGAAAATTTGCACAATGAAAGAAAGAATATAAATGCAGACGTGAAAGTTTTTCGATTTTCAAATTTTGGCTCGCAGCACTTTTTGTAGTCGCTCAAACACAAACGATTTTTGAAAAATCGTTTTTTTGCAAAATCAAAAATAGAAATCAAAAATCGAAGATCAATCACGTCTAGAGTTTTGAAAGATCTTTCTATTGATACCAAGATCGTCAAAATCGGTTGGAGTTTTGCTGAGCTAGGTCAAAAATAAAATTAGTGTGAATAGGAAAATCGACATGATCATAAAATTTGACACATTCACATTAAAGTGCTGAAATGTATTGTAAGTAGGTTTTTTTGAAGTCTCTTTGATGTAAAATCAAAATGGTATTAGTACTGACAGCATGAGCTTAGCGCCAAACATGACTTTTTGAGGTGAGCGCCACCTTAAATAGGGAAAAATGCATATATATTTGGGCTGAAGTCATTTTAGTGAAAAAATGCATATATATTTGGGCAGAAGTCATTTTTGCCAAAAAAGGTCGATTTTTGAAGAATTATTGTGAGTCACATAAGTGTCGGAGAAACAGTTTTTTTAGTCCATACTGCAGCCTAAGAGTTGTAGAACACGATGAAATTGAGTTTATATATACTCACTGCTAATAGAACAACCGAAAAAAGTGATAGGGTTTTTTTCCCCGCATAGGGTTTTTTTCCCGGAGGTTTCGAGGCTTATATATTACTCAGAAACGTGAGTAGTTAGAATCAATTTTATTAGTGCAACAGTTAGGCGAAAGATGGCCGTTATAGCAGCCGCGAGCATTAATGGATCCGATTTATGTGGAGCACAGGACGACCCAAAAAGTTGAAAATAGGGTTTTTTCCCCGCACCACTATATCGATGCATAACGTGAAATGTCCGGACAAGTTGAAATATTGATTTGTAAGTATTACTGGAGTTTGAGGGCAGCAGCCCCCAGAACCCCCGAAGTCAGGTATATATATATTTCGTAATTGGATTTTCGGCCTTTTTCGGCCTAGTCAGTTATCACTTTCTTCAGTGTCAGCAGAAGAAAATTGTGGATTACGAACCAGAAATTTACAAAAAATGTTGTATTTGCTGCAATATATAATTGGAAGTGCCGCGTTACACTTTTACGAAGGATAAAAGCAAGCATGCATGCAGGGGCGTAGCCAGGATTTTGAGAAGGGGGGTTGCACCTGTCTACTTTTTCGCTCACTTTTTTACACTCACTATTCCGGGGTCTTAGGGGTGTCAGCCGCCAGAATTCATTTTTTTGCATAAGAAAATCAAGTGTTTGTCATTTAAATTAAATAAACTCAGTGTAGCGGGGGTCTGGGGGCGGCAGCCCCTAGTAAAAACACAGAATTTTTCAGTTTTAGGCCGAATTTGGTCAACTGGAGACATATATATCAGAATTTTTTAGACAACAAAATTAAAACAAAAAGATGGGAGCGTCACATCAGACACTGTGTTGCACAAGTAAATGCAGCGTATGTAGTCTTGTATAGTGGTGCGGGAAAAAAACCCCTACGCGATTTGCGGGGGAAAAATCCTAGTCCTTCCTGGCCGAACCTCACGACATAGGACCTTTTTGAGTATGCAGGTGGAAAGCGCATCCCAAACTGACTTACCACACCAATTTCTGTGCAGTTTTGAGGCCTGTAGCGTCTTTTATAAAATTTCAAATTTTTGCATGTTGAAAAATTCCAAAGTGACAAAATTTTCCAAATTTTTGACTTGTCATAATTTTTCACAAAAACCCTTTTGACCAAAATTTGGCATTTTTTGCAATATTTAGGTTTTAGCTGCTGCGTACCAATTAAATCCAAGAATGATAGACGCGGGCGGTGTTTGTCCGCTGTTTCTAACGTAATAAGCGCAAAAATCTGTTTTTAATGCTTTTAAATACGGAAAAAATGCATATTTGGGCAGAAGTCATTTCTGCCAAAAAGGGTCGATTTTTGAAAAATCATTGTGAGTCACATGGATGTCGGAGAAACGGTTTTTTTAGTCCATACTGCAGCCTAAGAGTTGTAGAACACGATGAAATTGTGTTTATACTCCCTGCTAATAGAACAACCAGAAAAAGTGATAGGGTTTTTTCCCCGCATTAGGGTTTTTTTTCCCGCATAGGGTTTTTTTCCCGGAGGTTTCGAGACTCATTACACAGAAACGTGAGTAGTTACAATCCATTTTATTAGTGCAACAGTTAGGCGAAAGATGGCCGTTATAACAGCCGCGAGCATTAATGGATCCGATTTATGTGGCGCACAGGACGAGCCGAAAAGTTGAAAATAGGGTTTTTTTCCCGCACCACTATAGTCATTCATAGGCTTTGAAGAAAGATAATAACAAGGAATAAGCCACAGAGTTGCATGGGTCTGGGTGCAGCAGCCCCCAGAAAAAATTTTGAGAATTTTTTGATTTTTTGGCCAAATTTGGTCAAGTCGAGACGTATATATCAGACATTTTTTCGGCCGGGCGTTAAAACCAAAGGGTGGACCCTTGTGAATTATTTCTTCAAGTTCTGCCAAAAGGAGGGGGTCGCGATCCTTGCGACTCCACGCCTGGCTACGCCCTTGCATGCATGTATGAGAGGGGGTGGAGGGGACCTCCCAAAATTGAGGGTAGGGGGGAGGGTCCCGAAAATTTGGGCTTAATTTAGTAAAAATGGCAATTTTGCGTAAATTTTACGGAATTTTGAAGAATTTGGGGTACTTTTGGTCAATCAGGGTCTCCAAAGTTTGGCCGGAAAGGCCCCCTCCCCCCAAAAAAATTTGACCCCGTTACATGTATGAAACAACAAAACAAACAAACAAAGCGACATTAAGTCACAAATTTGCATCAGCATGGGATCAGCAGTCTCCCTAAAAATCCAATTTGGAAATTTTTTATTTTTAGACTGAATTTCGGCAAATGGAGACATATCGGAAATTGGGTCAAAGAATTTGAGCCGTGGGTCGACCCTTGGGTACCCACATCAACCTACGCGGGTCGCTAAATTTTTTCCGACCTCCAAAACCTGAAAAATTTACGACGTGGGACTCCAATTTTAGAGAAATTATAGTAATGCATAATAGTGCAAAGTTCGTTTAAAGTAGCAATGTGAATAATGGGGTTAAATGTAGGTTAAATGGGGTTAAATGCAGTTAATGGGGGGGGGGAATAGTGGACCTTTTTTGAGTAGAGCACCTTGGGGGAAGCATTTTTGCTTCAAGAACCCCTATTTCATTTTTTGGATTTTCTGAGATATGACCCCCCGAAATCTGAACCCTCAGTGAGGGACGTTTTACAATTTTTTCCGAAGCCCTTGATTTTTGCGTTCTAATTGTGTCTAAATGGTGTCAGATTAATACAATTTTTTAGAATCAAAACAAAGGCTCTTTGACCGGGTTCCAGCCGAAAAATTGGCCGAATTCGCCAGAAACGTCCAATTTTTGACCAAATTCAAACTTGGCCTTAAGTTAGGCTTGGGCTTAGGCTTAGGCTAAGGCTTAGGCTTAGTATGGGGCTTAGGCTTAGGCTTAGTATGGGGTTTAGGCTTAGGCTTAGTATCAGACTTAGGCTTAGGTTCAGGCTTAGGCTTATATAGGCTCAGGCTTAGGCAATAAGAAATCGAAATAGAAAAAATCCTGCCAGCTTAGTTTAGAGAATCCTGCCAACTAAGCCTAGATGATGCCTTAAAACATCATAACGCGCTCAGAACTATCCAAAAACAAAGATTATAGCCAATTTTGGCTTCGAACTTTGGCCTACGTTCACGTCCAGTAACACTGATAATGCAATTTTCAAGGGGTCATAGCTCAGAAAATCCAAATTTGTGGGTAGGGGTTCTATTACAAAAAATGCTTCCCCCAAGGTGCTCTACTCCAAAAAATAGGTCCACTATCCCCCCCCCAACTGCACTTGATCCTGAAGATGTATATACACTAGGGATGTCGCGGATGTGACTTTTTTGACATCCGCGGATGCGGATGCGGATGCGGATGTTGACTTCTGACATCCGCGCGGATGCGGATGCGGATGCGGATCTTTTTAGAATACGTTCTAAACAAGCTATGAGCGGAATTTTTGAAAAATTTTTCACCAAAAAATACATATTATACTAAAAATAGCAAGTATGAATGCAAGAATGCAAGTACTAAGGAATGATACTTAGATAAAACAGTTTGTATCGAAGTTGTGCATTCATTATACATATCTTCTAAGCCATGCGCAGCCATCACAAGTTTGGTTAAAACGCTATTGGTTAACTTTATGCCAACTCAAAGGCTATCAGCGTGACCCTCTGGCAACGTGATGCTTTTGGTTTTGGTTGGAGTATAATCACTATACGTATTCTGTCTATTCTTTTTAATCTACGAAAGCATGCAAGTTAAAAACTGATATTGTTGTGACAATTTACAAGTTTGTAGACTAGCCTCTCTCAAACATGCAAATGCAAAACTTAGTTCGAATATGCCCGCAATATCAAATATTCGTGAAGCCTACTTTAGAAAAGAGCGATTTGCAACCAACAATGAGGTGAAAAAGCCTAGAATTCACCGTTGTAAGAGCAAAAATATTCGTATGTAAATGCACAAAGATCAAAATTGTCGTCTGATTTTCTACATTTTTAGTAAATTTTGCCGAATCTGCAACATCCGCACATCCGCATTAAATTTTTGCGGATGCGGATGCGGATGCGGATGTCAAAAAAAGTTGCGGATCATCCGCGGATGCGGATGCGGATGCGGATATCCGCGACATCCCTAATATACACTATGTACACATGTCACACTAAGGCATAGGTTTTATGCAATGGTGGGTCAAAGAGGGTAGTGGGTTGGCTTTTACAGCGCGGGTTGGATTGCCGGTTCCCCAGGAGTGCTGAGCCGCGGGTTAGGTTGGGTCGCGGATCGAAAATTTTGATCCGCGTCCACCTCTGTGTGGGCCACATGAGAAATTGAACACACAATAAACTAGTCAGGTGGCTACAACGGGTTGCCGACAGTGGGTAAAGGACCCTCTATTCTAAGCAGAGGACCCTCTATTCTACGTAGAGGACCCTCTAATCGTGTTCAGGAGCTCAAATTACCCCTAGAAACATCAAAATCTCAATTTCGAAAATTTGACCCCTGAGGACCCCCTGGACCCCCTAGGGTAGGTACCCTGAGGGGGTCCAGGAAGGTCCTACGCAAAAATGGACCTCGGATTCGTGTTCAGGAGCTCAAATTACCCCCAGAAACATCAAAATCTCAATTTCGAAAATTTGACCCCTGAGGACCCCCTCATTTTGAGGGTCACGTGACCCGGCCCCCCGAGGGGTCACGGGGTCACCAAGGCCGAGGGCACAATCACTCAAGGGGGGGACCCTTCCACCAAAGTTTAGTCAATATCCATAAAGCATTTCACACGAAAAAGTGGCAACATAAGAAGGCAAAGGATTAATATTAATAATAACAGACATTTCAGATACAAAAGGGTTGCCTTTTGCTTCGCAAATTGGTCGGCAACCCAACAAGATGAGTGATGAACAACAACTGTTACTGTAACGAAGTTATCATGTCATATAGTAGCGGGGGTCTGGCGGCGGAGCCCCCAGAGAAATTTTTTAGAAAATTTACACTAAATTTGAAAATTTGGGACTAGTGTTGGGATTTTTTTCGAGACGTACCCGAACCCGAACCCGAACCCGAACCATTCGTACCCGAACCACCTTAACCCGAACCCGAACTTTGGCCAAATGAAGTGCTTAATACTACACACTTACTATATTTCATTATAGAATGTCAAAAAAGTGTGGAGCAATAGAGTCAACAGCCTTTAGTGCAAGGAACAAATCTTTTAATACTTAACGTTGAATAAAGTGATTAGTCAGCAAAAAACCGACTAAGTTTCAAGCCGAATCAATTCATATTCAACTTTCAATAGAATAGAGTTCAGGCCTAGGGCTGATTTAGATTCAAACCTCAGTTTGAATTTGAACAAATCGAGAACACACCAGTACACCACACACGCTCACTGACACGTGTGCAGCCTTGCTGCGAGGACAGCAGCAAAAATTAAAAAAATTTGGGATTGTTTGAAAAATGTGAAAATCGGTATAAAAATTTTGTAATTCGGTCAGAAAATTTAGGTACCCGAACCACTTTTTGCGTCCCCGAACTGACTTGTACCCGAACCCGAACCCGAACTGAAAAAATGACCCGAACCGTACCCGAACCCGAACCCGAACTTTCGTCCCAACACTATTTGGGACGTACAAAAACTTTGCAAAATCCCGAAAATTTCGGGATTTGAGTTCGGGATTGGGATCGGGATTTGCGTTCGGGATCGGGATCGGGATTTGCGTTCGGGATCGGAATCGGGATTTGCGTTCGGGATCGGGATCGGGATTTGCGTTCGGGATCGGGATCGGGATTTGCTTTCGGGCTCGGGATCGGGACCGGATCGGGATTTTACCCTCGGGATTCGGGATTCGGGATCCCGTTCGATCGTTTAACTTTTTACTTGTTTTCAACATTTTCAGGTGAAAGTATGGTGTTTTGTTTTCTAACCTGAAAATTCAAAATATTATATATATATAATAGCCTGCGACGGGCAGTTTTCAAACTTGTGTACCTGAGGCCCCATCTCTACTACTCCGAATACGTGCCATAGCGTTGAAAAACTACTGCTAACACAATTTTCGGGTGGTTTATGAAGTGGTTTTTTTCCCCACATATATAAGTTTTTCCCCCAAATGGGGTTTTCCCCCCAAATGGTTTTTTCCCGGCAAGTTTTTGGCTTCCAGCCAAAAAACGGTAAGAGATAGCGAATAGACAGATAGATAGCGGCTATTTTTGCTTCGTGAGCCACCAATTTCGCTTCGTGAGCCACTAATTTTCGCTCTTTGAGCTATATACCTTCGAAACATTCTGGGCGTGGGTGTAAACCCCCCCATACCCCCCCACGCCCATGTATAGTCCCAGCGTTTAGAGCATGGTTAGGCGGCCTAATTTGGGTATGTGCGTCAGACGAAGCAAAATTTTTGACGAAAAAACACTGGTTAGGCCTACGACAGATTTTTTGGTTACCCGTGAAAACGTATAGTCTATGAGCTCTATACATGACGAAATATGAAAATGCTGGTTTTTCCCCCGCCTGCTACGACCACCGACTGCTAACAGAGCGGTTCCAGCTACATAAGAGTGTTTAATATTATAAAAATCACGACCCCAGATCCGTGCAATTGTGAGTTTTCTGACTGCAAAATCGGTAAACTCACAAGCCAGAAATGGTGGCTCACAAGCCAGAAATGGTGGCTCACGAAGCGAAAATGAGCGGAAAAGTTGCTCCACCTCCTCCCCCCCCCCCGGTGACTTATGTATGCTTCTGTGGGCTGCCGCCCCCAGACCCCTTCCAACTACAGCATTTATATATATGCAGCATAACAAACTGGTCGGCTGCGAACACTGGTTGGTGTTCCCCCAAGAAAGGGGTGGGGTTTTTCCCGCCCGCTATATATATACCATGCCACATACATAAGTTCCGGAACCGGGGTGGGGTTCTCCCCCTGCCTGCTATATATAGCGAAACCAATGTCCAAATCTAAAGGCGTTTGACAGTATACATATACGTATATTTATATATATATATATATATATATATATATATATATATATATATATATATATATATATATATATATATATAATACATACATGGTTCTGAGAACGGCTATGGGTCCGACTCCAATAAAAGCTGACATTTCTTTCTGGCCACAAATGTGCTGCTCGGTGCTTACTCACACGCAATCGGAACCGGGCCACCATTAGCTTCAGCACCAACCAGTTTTCCTCCCTAAAAAACTGATACGTATATAATACGTATATATATGTGCTATATGACCATATATGGAGTGAGTTAGCCGAGCCGAGACTAGAGGACAAGAAGCGGAGAAGACACTGAAACATGAGGCAATCAATTTGCAAACTGTCTCACATCATCAGCTCTGGTCCAGTGTGTGTGTGTGTGTGTTTGTGTGTGTGTGTGGTTGGCGGGCGGGGTGCTTTTGGTTTTTCTGGCAATACCACACCCTGGGTCAGGGTGGACCAAATGAGACAATCAGTGTTTTTTGGTTTATACAGGAACAAAATTCTCCGCAGTGTATAATATTATATATATTGCATGATTTTTGGTCAAAATTGCAGCTGTGGCAAAACTTGCTGTAGGCTTTAGTTCTGCTTTAATTTAGGCAAGGTTCGGTTTAGGTATTGTCATACATGTAACAGCACCGAAATTTTGGTTACCCCTCCCCCCTCCCCTGCGTCAACTCATTTTTGACCCCCCCTCCATCCCCAAAATGACGCAATTTTTACCTTTTTTGACAAAAAACAGATTTTTACAATTTTTGGCGAAAAATTCGGTAAAAATCGCTTGTATAAATTTTACGAAAAATGTTAATTTTTTCTAATTTTGGCCAAACTTTTACTCCCGCCGGGACCCTCCCCCTCTTTTCCCCCTGGCGGGACCCCCTCTCCCGGAACCGAATTTTGGGGGAGGGGTCTTCCCTCCCATCGCCCCAACTACATGTATGGGTATTGTAGCCATAGCTCATGAGGTTCCGGTTTTTGCATGGGCGTGGGGCAGAAGCGTCCCTAGTTACTATATATGTGTGTTGCTGACCAAATTTTTCAACTTTTTATTCTAGTTTTCTTAATTCTTTTTTCGTCCCGATATCCCAACCATAAAGGCCGATTCACACGCTGCGATATTACTGCGATTTTGCCGCAGCGTTTTTGCCGCTGCGGCAAAACGCAGCTTGCCGCAAGCAAAACGCAATGTCTGAACAGACGCAGCGTTTTTAGTGCGGAATGCCTACGTCTTGAATTTGCCACAGCGTTTTAAACGCCAGACTGCAATTCGACCTGCGATTTCATTGCGGTTTGATGCTACGTTTGTGTTGGTTTAAACAATTTTTGCTTAGCACTTTGTCATTTTTTTGAAACAGTGAAGACGCAGCAAACTGACCTGCGAGACGCACTAAGGCCGCAAAGCTTGTTCAGACGGTGCTTTTCACTTGCGACACCCTGCGGCTTGCGTTTTGCGTCGAAATCGCAGCGGCAAAAACGCACCGTGTGAATCGGCCTTAACAGTAGGGTCGGTTTCGGGTTCTGTTGTCTTCATATGGAATAATGGGGCGTTGTGTTTTTTGAGCAAATCATTTTTGAGTGTTTATTTTTTGATTATTTGATTTTATTTTTTTCAGATCGTTATTCGCTGTGCTGTGGCGGCGTTGCATGTTTGGCCAGCTGAGGCTGATATTTTGGTCCAATCGGTTATCCTGGCTAGAAGCATTGCCCTGCCGGCCCAATCCGCTGTGGCCACTCACAAACCAGCCAATCAGCACCAATTCTCACTAGACACCCCCACTTCTGACCCCCCCTCGCTCAGGTCAGCTGTTCTGAAACGCTCCGGTCCCCCACATTCACCCCCCAACGCGTCCCCCCGAAAACGGACATGTCGCACTAGTTCCCCCCAGTGTCTGTGGTCTACCAGCCCTCCCCGTTCCTTTGCTCGTCGTCGCCTAGCAACCGCCAATCACAATCACTCGCCCACTCAGCTTGCTCACGTGACCACCCTACGTAGCAATAACAAGTCCCCCGTCCCCCCCTTAGCCCCTGACCCCGAACTAACCCAGCCCCCGCCTATGAGCCAACCGCCCCCCACATTGGACAATCATTGTAGCAAGAGCAACAACAGCTGTAGCAGCAGCAGCAGCGCTAATAGCAAGAGCAATACGACGACTACAACGATGGGACAAAAAGTGTCCGGAGGCATGCATTTGAGGGGTCCTGGGTCTAGTCCCCAGCGGGTGCCCCCGCTTGGCAATGGCCCCTCGGCCGCCGGGGTTATGAACGGGGGTGCGGACTATTATGCCGGAACCGGAGACTGTGCCCCCGCCGGAAATTTGCAGTCACAGCAGCAGCAGCAACAGGCCGACTTGCTCTATCATCGTTATATGGCAGCCCTGGCCGCGGGGGGGACCATAGCCTCTCAGCTGCAGGACGTGGAACCCCTGTTTGACTATTGGAGCAACTACACCCGCCCCTCCCGGCTCGACATGATCCTGAGTATGCCCGCCCCCCCTCCCCAGATCCAGCAAGCTCATGCCTGGAACCCAGACGATCGCTCTATGAACATTTTTGTGAAAGAAGAAGATCCCCTGACCTTTCATCGACACCCAGTGGCTCAGAGCACGGACTGCATTCGTGGGAAAGTGGGCTATAGCCGTGGTTTTCATGTGTGGGAAATTGTCTGGTCGGCCAGACAGCGCGGCACCCATGCGGTGATTGGCGTGGGAACTAGCGAGGCCGTCCTCCATCAGGTGGGCTATTCTAGTCTCGTGGGAACCACGGGCGAGAGCTGGGGCTGGGATCTTGGACGCCGCAAAGTCTACCACGACATCAAACTCAACCCCCCCGTGGCCTACCCAGCCCCGGACGCCCCCCACGGCCCCCTACTGGCCCCTGGGATTCCAGTGCCCGATTCCATTCTGGTGATTTTGGACATGGACGAAGGTACTCTGGCCTTTATGGTGGACAACCGCTATCTGGGCATTGCCTTTCGAGGCCTAAAGGGCAGGAAACTGTATCCCATGGTCAGCGCTGTCTGGGGTCACTGTGAGATCACCATGCGATATCTGGGAGGACTTGATCGTGAGTTTTTTTTGATATTTTAGATTAGTTTTTTTATCACGATTAGTGGTTTTTACTTTTTGTCATGTTTTTTGTTTTTTTTATTTATGATGGTTTTTTTGCGGTGATAGACTGGTATGGACATGATTTTAGCTTTGTTGTTGGACTTGAAAGTATTTAAGGGGGTGTATTAGGGATGGAAGTCTCGGTTTTTTTTCCGAGACCGAGACCGAGACCACGAAACCGAGACTACCGAGACCGAGACCAAATTCCGAGACCACCAAAACCGAGACTTTGGGTCATTTTTTTGCCATTTTTTTACCTATTGATTTGATGAATTTTTACAAGTTTTTACGTAAATTTGCAAGACCATGGTCAGTCACCTTATTATATATATAACTAACAGCTATATACATCAATTTTAGTTACATTCCTGGTTCTTTCTTCTTTTTGTGTGGGACCATGTGTTTTTGAATATTCTGAATTACCAATCATCTGCTAAAATATACCCAAGATAGAAAGTTTTTTTGGCTTGAAATTAGACCTGCACCTGCATTTCTGGGTATATACGCCAGTACGCCACTACTATTAAAGCAACGGTGTATATACTCAAACTGATACCGTAACCTTAGCAATGCAAAATCGCAGGTAGAAGTAAAAAAATTTCGAAGCTGCACCCCCCCCTTTTCGAAATCCTGGAACCGCCCCTGCCGTGACGCACTTTCATTCTTTACTTCCTGCGTGACCCCCTTTGAGTGGGTCCACTCAATCCCCTGGGACTAAATTTTAGTTGAAACTAGTCTTCCCATTTCATCTGATCTCCCGAACGACATGTGTCACCGCATGGTTTTAAGTAGTGCGTTATACTTTCACAGATTTTTGTTGAACTCATTTTAATTGGAATTTACAGTTAACTATGTGAAGCCACCAATTGGCATAAAAAAAGTTAACCAGCCAAACACGAATACTAAAGAATGAAATCAATCAGACAGACTCGAAAGATAATATGAAGTAACAAACCTAATCACAAACATAGATTTTTGTTTGTGTACTGTGTTTACTGATAAACTAAACAACCACGGTAAAGTTGTTTTCGAAAAAAATTGACAGAATTTGACTGTTTTAAGTCTGAAATTTGGTGAAATGAAAACTTCCGAAAAAATTTTCCTGCTAAAAATATAAACCAAAGGGGGGACCACAGGAAAATTTTTCAGAGATTTGAAAAACCGAGACCGGGTACAAACCGAGACTTTTCGACTACCGAGACCGAGACCGAGACCGAGACTGGGCTAGTCTCGGGTTTTGAGCGAGACCGAGACCGAGACCAAGACCGAGACTTCCATCCCTAGGGTGTATATTGCGTTTTTAGGTGTTTTTTTAGAAAGTCATATCTCAGCGTTTACAAATACAAATCACAAGCAGTCTTTTGCACCAAGTAGAACGATATCTTACCTAAATGTATGCCATGCATTGAAATTTAACGTTAATGTTTAACGTTAATGTTTCCAGTACAAGCGGCTAAGGAAAGGTCCTTTCCAAAATATTAGGATTTTTTGCAAAAAGTTTGCGCCACAGCTCAATCTTACGATTATATACGTGTTGGATCTGAAAGTTGGTAATGTTTTTGACATGTTTAAAATCCCCAGGCATGTACCACACTTTTATACACACACAAAAATCTCTTCAGGTGAAATTTTGACAAAATGAGAGTTGCCTAGCCTGGGGATACCTTTACAGTATATTAGTGTGCCAAAAATTCGTGCTCAGAAGTCATTCATAAGTTGAGTTCTATGGGCGCAAAATTTACGCAGAAATCATAAAAACCTCGAAAACGCAATTACCACCTTAAGTCCATATTATATAAGGTTGCATTTAGGATGAATTTTTGGGATGCGGGATGCAAAAAATAATTTTGAGATTTGGAAACCCTTACACCTAATATACCTTGCTTACCTTATTATCAACTAGAACGCATTTGTTCATTTAGTTCGCGCTAAAGTAAAAAGTATACCTTCTGAATATGAATCAAAGTTTTTACTTAACGCCATTACTTAAAAAGTGAGTCTGGTGTCAACCGGGGTCCGGGCCTAATGCACTGTGTTTGCAAGTCTGATAGGTAAACTCAGAATGCACTGTTCTGAAGGCAAAACTCAAAAACATTTCTGTGATCTGTCGCCCCTTTTTTGGCTCTATTGGCTGCTTTGCTATGACTAGGGCAAAAAAGTCAAACCATTTTCATTTAAGTTAAAGTTAAAGTAAAGGCCATTGCTTCAGTTTAAGTTTTTTTTTTTTTTTTTTTTTTTTTTACCGCCCTCACAGCTGCCGTGTCGCTCGGAAACGACTCAAGCTGTCCTCAGCCTGAGAAGGCCAAGAGGATTACCCGTGGCTTGCCAGCAGGCGTTGCTTCTTTACAAAATTATGTGTATATGTGTATGTTCGCCTGGCTGTGGGGGGCCACCAAGTAATCCGAGGTTCACGCGGGAGGAGCAGGAGGCCTGGTTTTACTGGCGGTCCCGTGTCGCCTACCCCAGTCACAAGATTCCGATGTCCCATTATACTAGGACAGGTTACATTCCTATTGTTAGCCCCCTTTTTATGTTTCTGATTAGGCTTGGCTGATTGTTGCATGAGTGTGAGCTTGGGCTATCTTGTGACTGGGGCTCTCCTCGCAAGCCTTTTGGCCTTGGCGCAAGCAACTGAACTCAGGGGAATCCCAAACGTTTTGTGTTTGTGTAGCATTCTTTTATATAATAAAGCATTCAAAACTTACTCGAAAATCACGAGTGTCTTCTTTTGTCGTAGTCTCAGTACTCACCGTTTGTTTAGTTCTTAGGGACGTGCCAGATATAATTTCTGTTATAACCGAATCAAGTTTGAGCTAAGCATAAGCTCTCAGAATGTGTCAATTATTTTATCAATAATATTACTTATACTAGTCTACTATAATGAATGGGTCCTCTGTGGTTAATGAAAATTTCAGTTGAAAATGATTAATGCAGTTAGGACAGCAAATTAATAGAAGGGAAAGAATCTTTGCAGTGGAGCAGTTTTTTTTTGCACACAAGAAAACTTTATCTAGTACATATGCAGAACTTATATACATTTTATCACGTAGACGTAAACGCGGAAGAAACCTTGGACATGTAAAAGACAATAATATCTAGAAGTTACTTTCTAGGCATGTGAAAGCAGAAGTGACACAAAGTTTAAATTTTTGTGATTTATCTTAGTCTATGAGGACGGTAGAGTGAAAGAGTGTGAGACATATAAATTGTAAATTCATATACATTTAAAAGTACATTTCATCACATATTATACAAATAAATAAAACATGAGTGTGGTGATTTACACGTAAAATTAAAAAATCTTAAACAGTTTATTTATGTATTATGATTTTATGAAAAAGTCTTTTGAAATGTTAACAGTCAACAATACAGCTTAGAAATACGATTAAAGTGCATGAAGCACAAGAAAACGAATATAGGTTACAAAGAATTGAGGACCCCCAATTTAACAGGGAGACCCGCATATATGCTTGTGCTATTCAGCCAAGTATATATGCTTCTTGTAGGAACCGCCTTGCTCCCCATATATATATATATATTTTCATATTTAAACTTTGTGCAACGAACACTGATATATATATATATAAATCACTGATAAATTGTGGAAATTTTACTGATAACTGATAAATGATAATTATCAGTAAATTTTGTGCAACACTGATAATTGATAACTGGTTGCAGTTTACTGAGACTTTATATACTGATAATTCATCAGTTATCAGTGTTTGGTGCAACGGGGTCCTGGTGTACGGGCCTCCTCCCGCACCCTGGTAGACGTGTTCCCGACCCTAATTCAGAACAGGCCCTTTTGGCAAATTCCGCCAAGTCGAAGCCACCTTTGGTTTTCATTTCCACTAACTACACCCCCAGGTGGGTCCACCCCTACGCACACCTTGCAGTTCCTTTGACCACTGATGATCCAGCACAGGAAAACCAGGAACCTGAATTTTCTGTAATTTTTTCAGTTACAGATTTTTCATAATTCTTTATATCCGTATATATGTACTTTGCGTTAGTTCGCTGCATAATTAGAAACTTAACTAATGTGACTGAAGTTAAAAATCAGCATTACCAGGGGTAGGGGTAGCCCCCATAAGTTGGAGCTTTTTTGAGATTTTAAGTTACATCGCCAATGCGTTAAAAATGACATTTTTCAACACGAAATAAACGCAAATAGCTTGCGGATCTACAGCTAGCACTCAACATTACGAGGGTCTGCGGGCGGCAGCCCCCAGAAGTTGTACCTTTTTTGAGATTTTAATCATCGACAATGCATTGAAAACTGCACTGTTGACATGAAATAAACAAAAATATTTGCTGGATCTCAAGTAAGCACATGTATGACTTTGGCCAACTTTTCGAAAAAATAGGACCACAAATACAGACACAAACATATTATGCCTAAGTTGCGAAGCTAATGATGATAGTCTCTAAATACAAAATGTGTGAACAATTTATAAAACAACACAATTTGAATATTGAGAGCAATGACGGCAAAGTTAACTAATTTAAGCTAAGAAAAAACGAAAAACAGTCAGGCAGGGCGTCGTCATATCAGTGTCGGCGTTCCACCATATAAACAATCTTCACGCCATGATTAAGTTTAACACAAAAAAGTAAAAATGTGAGCAAATATTAAAAAAAATATTTTTCAACAAGAGTGAAGTGTAAAAAGTAGTTCTGGGTTATCGGTGTTTCAATTTAAGTGGAGTTTTCATTTATCTGTAAGTTTATTTAAAAACTGGATGAGTTATATATGAGTATATATACAGATGAGTATATATATATAGAGTTTTAGTTTCATAACTATTGATGCATTTTGCTTCGTGTTCTTTGGATGGGTCAGAATCAACCCGTATTTTTCCCCAAAATGGAGATTAAAACTGTTTATTTGATTTACGTAAAATTGGTAGTGCTGAGAAAAAATTTAACGTAGTTTTGCAGAGCAGCCATATGAAAGCCAGACGGACGAAAATGTCTAGCTGCAGCCCTGGTCCTACATCGGTTTTCATCAATTTTTGTACATACATATCGGCCAAAAAATCGGCTTTGTAAAAAATTCCAGCTAAAAAGTGAAACAGCTGTTTTTTTGCCAAAATGCGGGTATCCAAGGGCGTACCCAGGGGGGGGGGGGGAATTGGGGGAATTCCCCCCCCCCTAAATTTTTCCCCAGTTATTTTTTACACAAGGGTCCCCCCTTTGGTTTTTAGGGTCCGGCCGGAAAAATTTTCTGATACGTCTCCAACGGACTAAATTTGGCCTAAAAATCAAAAATTTTCCCAATGTATACACAACGACATTATGCTGCATGTGCATGTCTACACCCTACACGAGTATATTATGCTACATTTACTTGTGGAATACACCGTCTGATATGACACTCCCATCTTTTGTTTTAAATTTTGTCCGAAAAATTTCTGATACGTCTCCAGTTGAACAAATTCGGTTTAAAAATTGGAAAAATCGCCAATTTTTTTCTGGGGGCTGCCGTCCCCAGACCCCTGCAGTCTTGTGGTTTAGTAATCTTGCGTTTGTAAGGCGTTTTACGAGTGTTAAAATTGCTAAAAAGTGCATTTTAACCCATTACAAAAAATCGAAAAGTCATTCCCCCCCCCCGAAATTTTTTTCTGGGTACGCCACTGCGGGTATCAAGCGGAAACTGTTATATATGCTCACATGACAGAATTTGCCTCTTTGAATACGATGAATGAAAAATTGTTACAATTGATAAAGTCTGTGTCTTTGCAAAGTTGCTGTCATTTTAAGTTAAAAGGACTGGCATTAGACGTACAAAAATTTGGCTTCGTCACTTTTCGGCCACTATTCGTCACATTTCGCGAAGGATGATGCTCGTCGTACGCCGAAGAATAGGGAACTTCAACTTAGCACAGTACTGTATATACGTACGTCAAAACAGGCATCGGAATCTTTTGCGCTACAGATTTTTTAGACGTTATTTACATACATTGTAACCCTTCCGGCTTCCCATTCAAAGACATTTTATCTTTCAGAGGAATTTCCGATATATTTCAGTCAGACACATTCTGTGTAACATTTAGATTTCACTCAGAATTCAGACACGTAACTGGCTATACAGATAAATTTAAATTATAAATGTCGATGATTTTATAATTATAAATTTAAATTTACAGGTGTAAAAAATGTGCCTTTTCTCCGAAACTCGTGTAAAAAGTGCCTACATCACAGGAAACCAGTGAATCTGAATTATCTGTAAAATTTTTTTCTATTACAGACTTTTCGGACGCTCCCCACCCCCTCCATTCAGAGACCCTCTACAGACCTTCAGAGGAATTTCAGATAAATTTCAGAGAAATTCAGGGGAACTTCAGAGAACCTCTCCCAGAATTCAGAGACTGAATTATATCTGAAAAAAAATCAAAATGTCACTGGCTTTTCAGACAAACTCCAGATACTTCCTACACGAGTTTCAGAGATAATTCACATGATTTTCACATCTGTAAAAAGTCGGGAAATTTCACTTGAAACTCGTGCAAAAAGTATCCGAAATCCATCTCAACAGCCAGTGACATTTTTTTCAGATAAAATTCAGGGTTAAATGCAGTTGGGGGGGAAATAGTGGACCTATTTTTTTGAGTAGAGCACCTAGCTAGGGGGAAGCATTTTTGCTTAAAGAACCCCTATTTCATTTTTTGGATTTTCTAAGATATGACCCCCCGAAATCTGAACCCTCACTGAGGGACGTTTTACAATTTTTTTTCCGAAGCCCTTAATTTTTGCCTTCTAATCGTGTCTAAATGGTGTCAGATTGTTTACAATTTTTTGGAATCAAAACAAAGGCTCTTTGACCGGGTTGCAGCGGAAAAAATGGCCGAATTCGCCAGAAACGTCCAATTTTTGACCAAAAACAAACTTGGCCTTAATTTAGGCTTGGGCTTAGGCTTAGACTTAGGGCTTAGGCTTAGTATGGGGATTAGGCTTAGGCTTAGTATCAGGCTTAGGCTTAGGCTTAGGTCAGCCTTACGCTCAGGCTTAGGCAATAAAAAATCGAAATTTTCAGAAAAAATCCTGCCAGCTTAGGCTAGAGAATCCTGCCAGCTTAGGCTAGAGAATCCTGCCAACTAAGCCTAGACGATGCCTCAAAACATCATAACGCACTCAAAACTATCCGAAAACAAAGATTATAGCCAATTTTGGCTTCGAACTTTGACCTACGTTCACGTCCAAAAAGACTGAAAATGCAATTGTCACTGGTCATAGCTCAGAAAATTCAAATTTGTGGATAGGGGTTCTATTACAAAAAATGTTTCCCTCAAGGTGCTCTACTCCAAAAAATAGGTCCACCATTTTACCCCCCCCCCCCCCCCAACTGCACTTGATCCAAAATTCAGTCTCTGAATTCTAGGCGAAACTCTCTGAATTTCCCCTGAATTTCTCTGAAAGTCTGTAAAACGTCTCTGAATGGAAAGGGCGAAAAACATCCGAAAAATCTGTAACCGAAAAAAATTTACAGAAAATTCAGATCCCTGGTTTTCCTGTGACAGAAGTTTCATTTATTTTCATATAAGTTCTTCTGGATTCTAGAAACTAAGGCTGATACCAAAGCCAGGTCTTCAACACTGGCAGTGTCTTCCATTTTACTTTCCTTACAGCAAGGCTCCTCATATCTCAGTTTAAGTTAAAGTTCTGACTTTTTTTGGAGTTAAAGTTAAAGTAAGACCCCTAACTTTTTTAATTTCAGTTTAAGTTAAAGTTTAACTTTTTTGCCCTAGCTATGACCCCACATCCCACAAACTACGGCATATGTATATATATATACATTTAATAAGGTAAATAAAACACAGAGGACGGGGTTCCCCCCCCCTGAAATATTTTGGTTCTTCAGGCGGGGGTTGTGTTGTCAAAATTTGGCTATAAGACCCAGTGTTTTTTCGTCAAAAATTTTGCGTCGTCTGACGCGCATGCCCAAATTTTTTTGCGTCATTTTCAAAAAAGTGCGCAGAGCGGTTATAATGCTATCTACGCGGGTGTTTTAGGTTAAAATCACTTTTATATGGCACTGGCCGTCCTCAATTACGATTTTGGGGACTTGAAAAAATTTTCTGAGAAAATTTTCAACTCTTATGTACCTTTATGCAGTTGCGTACCTAGAAAAAATTTTGGAGGGGGGCAGGGTTTTTTTTTCAAAATCGGCACTGTGTAAATGATGTGTAAATTAAAAATTTGCTGTGTAAATTAAGGGTCTGTTGTGTAAATTTTTAAAAGTGTGTATTTTAGTATTTTTTAGGTAAAAATTGACCGTTTTTGCACGCGGAAAGTCATATTTCGCCTTTGAGACTCAAAAATAATAAATTTTTGAAACTACATACGAAAATAAAAAAATAATTATGATATATATAACTGAAAATTTTAGCGTTTTTGTCAGTTCAAGTATCCGACACGTCAGGACAAGCCCGCCTAAAATTTCGAAAACTCTGAGACAAGCCCCCACCCCAAGCCGAGACCCCGTGTTCACGCAGATAGAGAGTTGTTTTATCAGCCAGATCATACACACTTTTTTTCAAATCTGGGTGTAAAACCTTTTAAAGTAGTTTGAAGTATTATAAGAAATCGCACAGATAAGCTCAGCATAGCTGATTTTTCATTGTCATCTTTCAAGTGCATAAAAACGAATGCTAAAATAAAACATCATAAGCCGTTTAAGAGCAGAAACTGAAGATTTTTTGTTTTTGGGTCAAAAATTAGACTTAATTTTGTTAACACAAAGAGGTTACAGGTTGCAATCACCACTTCGCGAATTTTTGTAAATTTTACAACCAAAATAGGCCGTTTAGTCAACTTTTGGGGAAAAATGGGGCTGTGTAAATCAGTGTGTATTTTTATTTTTTGCTGTGTAAATTAGGCGGCCGATGTGTAAATACACCCTATTTTACACAAAAAAAAACCATGGAGGGGGGTATTCAGTATTGGTAATGACTTTTTGGTTTTTGTAATGGGTTAAAATGTACTTTTTTCAATATTAACATGAAATGAAAATTGAAAATTGGAAGACCACGTAGCCACAAATTGCAGGGGTCTGGGACCGGCTGCCCCCAGAAAAAATGGAAAAATTTTCAGATTTTTAGGCCAAATTTGATCCATTGGAGACGTATCGGAAATTTTTTCAGGCAATAAAAACAAAAGGGAGGACCCTTGTGTAAAAATTCACGAGGAAACAATTTCGGAGGCTGGAAGAATTCCGCCCATCCTTCCTTCCCTACGTATATATACCCTAGCCTTTAAGAGTCTGCGAAAGCGGAGTTTAACTTAACTCTAACTCTGGTAGCTGGGACCTTAAATAACTATGGACCTGGCCATGGTGTCTCAGCATCTAGAAATTTATACAATTTATTCAATACGCTTTACAGTGTGGTATCAAATAGGGACTTAAATTTCACGTCAGTGTCGGTATTTTGCTGAGATCTGAGAAGCTAACAGAGCTTTGAATTTTAGCAGGCTGAAAAACACCACAAGCATGCAGTTTTGCTTGAAAAAGTACAAAATGGGAACTGCAGTAGTTGCCGGGGTCTGGGGGCGAACCCCCAGCAGCCAAGTATCTGGTGTTTTTGGACTTAATCAGTTTCCATGAAGACTGCATCATTAGGTTGGCAGGAACTGCACTGTAAACACACAAATGAATTTCAGCAGATACAATAGAAGAGGGGGTGGAGCTATATTTTGTGCCCATACGTACGAGTTAACGTGGTCATATTCCTATTCCAAACTTTGATACTAAGGCGGCAATCGTTTTATACCAGTTGGAAATTAATTGATGCTTTTGAGAAACTTGGGTGTTGGCATGCTTCGACACGATTTTTTCGAATGATAATCTTAATCATAACTAGTCAGTAATCATAATAGGTTGTAAACTGCCATCGAAACCAATTGTAGATGCATGTAGATCAAGCTTGAAACGTTAGACATATATATGGGAAAATTTTACAAATTTGATGGTTTTGACGCAATTTTTGAAAATTTTTCAAAAACTTCGCGACGAAAGTGCTATTTTCGGCACTTTTTGGCCAAATCTGCTATGACATCTTTCAGCCTCAGCCGAAAAAAAGTGCGTCACGCGACGCACATGGCCAAAAAATAGTGCGAAATTTCAGAAAAAAAGTGCGGCGTTTCGCACTTTTTGACGCAAAAAAACACTGATAGGACCCCCCATTTTTATACTCCATTACAATGTATTGAGGCAACTTTGCGTTTATCTCTGCTATAGCTAAGCATAAATTGGAGATTTAGGCACTATATATTTCTACCCCCGCCCCTTCAACAAGTTTATGTGGCGGCATATGTACATATATACGGCATACGCATTTTGAATTGCACAAATTGCATCTGCCCCTTTTTTTCATTTCAATTTTCATTTTCCAATTTCATCGCCTTATATAGTCTTACTCACACAACACCTGTTCACTTTCACTTACAGTCCCTTTATACGTATACGTTTGCTATTTTTGCGTTCATCCTCTGGGTGTATATGCACAATATAATTATTTCACCACAAAAAACCGATTGTTTCGAATGTATTTTCACATACGCAAAAATTGCCCCAGATCGCTGTAAAGGACTTAACAAATGTGCAAAAAGCGTTGGCAAAAAGTTTTGGCAAAAATGTGCAATTTTGCGTTTTTGTTAGTTAAAGCCCTCGAAACGTCGGCACAAGCCCCCCTAAAATTTTGAAATATCCGTAACAAGCTCCCCCCCAGACCGAGACCTCGTCTACAAGAGTAGCTATATATATATACGTAATGTATATGATGTATATTATGTAGTATATATATTTGGGGGGGGTGGAGCCCAAAGAACCCCTCAATTAGAAATTTTAACAGAATTCCTCAAAGCCACGGTGTGTCAGCGTGGCACCTCATTCTTTTAACTTAATTTGAAGATCTTTATTTCAACTTTCTGCGAAAAAAAAATCGAGGGCTTTGTTTAGGATGAGAATCATTGATGGATCGAAGTTTGTCAACTTTTTTAAAGATTAGGACGGGAAAAGTCCACAAATTTTGGTTCCTCATGAAAATTGTAGGCATGATCAGAACGACTAGGAAACTGCATGGTGCTGTTTGGTTGGTGTCTTATTCCATACAAAATGTGATATCGTTTTGACAATTCTAAGCAGGGGTGGTTTTTATCCGACTAACGGAGTGGGTTTTTTCCTGACCGGTGTATGTTTTATCCCGACGGGTGTACATCTGATATTGTAGTATTATATACTTATTAGTTTTTTAGTAGTTTAACTCATCTTATTTAAATCATTTTTTGTCGCCCCCTCTCTCGCAAAAAAATCATTTTATCGATGATCATCTGTTCCTGCAATTTGCAGCCGTCTGTTGTCAAACCTCACCCTATATCTCCATTTTTCTGAATGCCGTCTTTAATTTTAACAGATTGTCTAATGCCTCCAAATGACTAGGCGAGTGTTACGGCCACAGGAGTGTGTGTGTGTGTGTGTGTGTGTGTATGTGTGTGTGTGTGTGTGTGTGTGTGTGTGCGCGCGTGTGTGTGATGTGTTTGTAGGTCAGTGAATGTATATTATTAATGAAATTTGTATTATTGTCTGCGAGGGCACGCTTAGAATAACCACAAGCCTTGCCTCTGTATGCGTATATTAGGCGGGTTTATAATTATCAACAACAATGACTGACACTGACTTAGCTTTTGGGATAGATATACGTATATGCTATTTATGTATTATAGACATGGAGATACAAATAGATGTACTTACTACTTAGCTAGCAAATGATAAATCAGCAAGTTTGTTGTAGTTCTTAACAGATTTTAGTACAGAAACTTTTAAAATAGAAAACCGTTTTTGTTAAATCGAATGAAAAAAGAGGAGTAAGGAAATTTTGTTATTTATATTTGTTGTAATTGAACAAATTGTATTATATAAACAAGTCTAGTGCGTCTAGTTTAGACTAGTGTGACATCATACTTAAGTTTCAGGACACTTGAGTGTTAATCTTACTGATTTTAAAAAAAATCAGTTAAAATTTACATGTAAAGAGATTTGATCTAACATGGGCTGATTATAGTTAGTCACGAAGGGTCAATTTTAAAAGACGTCTAGCGGACGATAGGAATGACGTACAAACATGACACTGACATCAATAGTCTTGATTTAAGGAGCGCTTTCAAATGAGGGGTCACATGACCTTGTCACGTGAGCATACCCTGAGATTTATATTTCGGGGTAACCTGAAGCGCTATGTAGTCATGTGACCCTTCATTTGAAAGCCCTGCTTGCCAGCAGACCAATGATGCTGTTCGTTTGTCTGTCCGGCGTTTTCAAGGCCAGTTATGGCGCCTTTAAAGACATGAGGAAAAAGAACACATATCGTAATTTAGTAATTACGATTTAATTATGATAAAAGTGTTCTATGGTGTGAAAATCTTAAAACCCCCATAACTTTTGTTATGGGGGTCGCAGCCACTTGGGAATTTCACCATTGGAATGGGGAGAGAAAGCGCTTTCGATTGATGGGTCACATGACCCCTTTACTGCAAGTTGACGTAGTAATGACCTTGGCGCCCGGACAAAAACCGCTATAATTTGGTATATGCTGTTTTATCAGCCATATGAATGGTGAAAATATCATACGCCAGGGGTTTCTGAGATCACTGCGAAGACGAAACCTGCTTATTATCAGTATCATTATTATTAGGTTAATATATATTGTAAACAAGTCTAGTGCGTCTAGTTTAGACTAGTTCGACCATGTCGTATTTATCTTAGTTTTATCTTATTAAGTCTATTTAAGACTATTTTGACCTGATCCGGTTTGTTCAAATCGAGTCAATTTCATGTTAAATTGCCAAAAAATTGTCTCAGTGTTTTTGTCATATTAGCTTAATTAAAACTGTTTTGAGAACTGATCACACGTAGGCAGCTAGAATATTCTGGTGATGGGTGAAGTGGGGCCTTATGGTTTTGGGATCTTTGGCGAATGGTAACTGCGAAGCATTTTACCCTAATTTTCCTCCATGAGCCACCGTTTTTGCTTGATTGCTGCTCTTTGTGAGCAGCTTCTTAGGCAACCTAGGGAATGGGTGTGACGAAAATGTCTGCAAGGAGTAAACATGCCTTCTGGTGCGGGAGGGGATTGGGTCAAATTCTCCCTAACCGCCTTTACGCATATGTATGATTGTGATCTGTGACTCAAGTCTAAATCTTTCTTAGTGCTGACTGATCCAGTAAAAATAAAAGCAAAAGTCTGATCAAGTAAAACTTTGAGACGCTACAAATTCAATTTTTAGATGACTCAGAAGACATGATATCAATACATAACAAAACTTGCACGTGTGTTTTGATTTCTTCATAGTTTCGAAGACGCTCCGGATGACTTTGTTTCTGCCTTCTTTTTTTCACTTTTTCATTATTGCTTTTCTGATTCTTTTTAAGTGAATTCAATTTTTTAAGCTTTCTCACTCTGCGTTGAAAGATCCAAGCTTTTTTTGGGCGCTCTTTTTGCACTATCTTTAATCTTGGCAAGGTTTTCTCATACATCGTATAGTATCTTTTCCGATCTTCTCTGATTAAAAGTATACACTCGAAAATGAAGTGTTGTAATAATTTATGTATTTCAAATCTCTAGGTGCTACACTGTAGTCGGATGACATTTTCTTTGTAAACGTAAAAACGTCAAAACTTGAGTTGGTGTTGAAGTTTTGAAAAAATTAAAAAGCCGTGCAATGGCGAAATTTTTTGGCGCATCTAGTGATGCAAAAAGCAAGTTTCTACCATTTGCCGTTCCAAAGTTATTATCGTTATTATGTTTTGCATGAAAATAAGGATAGTATAATACATTTAATAATTTGCAGTGAGGCCACCGTTTGTGAACCTAGGGTATATAAGCCCTGGTTCACCGGACCTAAACCTGGTTTGCCCACTGTGCTGTCAGCAACAAGTTCAGCTAGTCACTCGCTCAGCGGGTTTGATTGAACCACTTGTCAGCTTTACCTTTATATACGCACGTATGCATGTATGTACAGTATGTATGTATGTATGTATGTATGTATGTATGTATGTATATAAGCTTGAGTGGAGTCAATGAAACCAGTGAGGCCCACCCCCCAGCGCTGGACATATCCAGACTAACACTAGGAAGACTGAGTGGAGGCAATTGACGTTTTTCGGCCATACCAGATACAAATTCGCTCAGCCAATCCTGGTTCTGGCTCCGGGTATATAGATGCGTATATACGTATATATGTATGTGTGTGTATATAGTGTGGATATATATGTACGTATAATGGAGACGTGAAATGGTATGCAATATGCATATGTTAGCCATTGTGATTTATAATTTCTTTTCCTGTTGGTTTCAGGCTTTCTTTTTTGCATGGAAATTAGATAATTCTGATGTTAGATCATCTGATTATAGACAGTATACACTAGTATATATATGTACGGATAATGTATGTATGTATATGTATACGACTTAAGCATACGTGGGCAGCGCTAGCGAATTCTGGGGGGGGGTGAGCCACCGGGGGGGGGGGGGGGGGCGCGGAGCAACTTTTGCGGCTATTTTTGCTTCGTGAGCCACCAATTTCGCTTCGTGAGCCAACTGATTTTTGCTCCGTGAGCTACCTTCGAAACATTCTGGAGGGGGGGGTGACGGACCTGTCTGGGGGGGTGCAAACCCCCCCCCACGCCCATGTATGGACTTAAGTCGAAATTTAGAAGCTGAAGCTGCCAAAACTGCCAAGAACATCAAAACAGCGGTTATATACATTTCGGCATGGTTTTGTATTTCCGGATCCGGTTGTTTGCTAGTGAACTGCACACCGCCTGAGGCAGATAATATGGGCCTGGAAATAAAGTAGGGATCAGGGATATCTTATATGCAGCTTCTGTTTTATAGAATATGCTTTTCGTTTTTGTTTTTATGTTTGTTTATTATGTATTTGTTGTGTTTGTTTCAGCCGAGCCCCTTCCCCTGGTGGACATGTGCCGTCGAGTTATCCGTCGATCGCTGGGTCGAGACCGCCTGGCCCTGGTTCACACCCTCAACCTGCCCCCCGCGCTCAAGGCATACCTGCTGTATCAATAACACACACACACACACACACACACACACACACACACACACACACACACACACACACACACACACACACACACACACACACACACACACACAAACACATTCCGCAGACAGGCTAATGCCGGACCAATATAAGGTGAGCGGATTTCACCGGCGTTGTCTTTTTGATTTCATTTTTCATTTCATTTTTATTAAATATTGACCAAATTTTCGGGACACCGCCCCCCGGCCCTTCGATTTGGGGTTCCCCCTCTTACATATGGGCAGGCCTTTGCGTTATAGTCAACAGCCGTTATGAACTACATGAAAAGTTTTAGAACTACAAAATGAGGAGTTCGACTCACATGTTTTGGTTGCGGATTAATAAGATTAATATTATCTACGAAGCTCAGTTTAAAACCATGTTTCCAGAATTTGAACTAACAGATAACGTTGGTGAAATGCGCCCTTATCTTAGAGTAAATTTCAAGTTTTTTGTTTCTTTTTTCTGTCTGGAAAAGTGTTGTGGAAATCTACAGTTAATTTTTAGTTCATAAATTTGAAAACCTATTGGTTCTGTGTTAGCTGTCGTAACTCAGTCTTAATATAATCAATGCAATATAATGACTCTGTGTTGCTGTACAATGTAAATACGGATACTGTATTGCCTCATGAGTATTTTTTGTTTCCGGGGTAATTTTAATTAGTTTCTACCAAAATTTTCTAGATTCTTTTTTGGGAATTTTTAATTTTCTTGATCTCATTTTTGTGGTTTAAAGTCAACGATTATATATTTTTGAACCCTAACCTTTTCAGGTTGATTGATTAGTTTCTATGCTTTTTTATTTTTTTAAATTTTTACGAAAAAATTCATTAAGACAATGCCATATATTTAGTGCATAGTTTGAGGCCTGTGTTTTTTTAACTCATTTTACCTAGTCATTATTATTGCTTTATTCAGGTATCCCACCGCAGAAGTAAGAAATATGGATTTAGTGAACTGATGTAGTCAATGCAGCTGCGCTTTTTTAGAGTTTTTAATTTTTTTGTCATTTTTTAAATTTATTCCTTCTTATTTCTCGGCGGAGTAGCTATTTCGTATGTGTATTGTACCGTTACGAGTACATAAGTGGCTCACTGCTGTTGGTTACTGTAATATTTGGGTTGCTTATGTACTCTTGATATTGCGTATCATAGATTTGTGCAATGATTGGGTATATACATACTAATACGTATGTGTTCAACCATTATATATTGAAATTGTAAGGGTGCAATTCACAAAGGCGGTTACTGGTTTTAATAAACCATGGTTTGATGTGGTTTCACACCTTTGTGAAATCCACCCTTAAAATTTTGTTCATTTTTCCGAATTTACGAAATAGGACAAATCTTTTACTAATAACGTCAGTACGTCACTTTTTGTTGTTTTTGGTAGAAAGCCAAAACACTAATTCAAAACACTTGAAAAAAAATATCGCCGTTTCATTTGCATAATGAAAAAATATTTGTGTTAAATGCTATGTAAGAGCTATTCTTTTATCAACGTATAGGAGCCCTGTCACACCTGTCTGTGTTGTGTTTGACGTATTTTGTGTGTTCTCAACTGTAACGGTTAGTTTTATTTATTCTATTGTTGTGTTTTTCATTGACTCGCATCTTTTATTTCTTGCTTATTCTTTTGCTTTAATGTGTTAGTAGTCTAGTTTTAATTTCTTTTCTTTAGTCTGGTTTATAAATTATAATGCATTATGATCGGTTTGTAAATAATTATTGTGTTCTTTTTTCAGTGTCAGCTCGCGTAACCTAGTTTTTTTATATTGTGAAGGCCGGTTCATACGACGCAACGCGATTTTCAGGCGATCTGCAAGCAGCGCGCGTTGCTTGGAAGTTGCTTGCAAAAATACGTTCGCACGAGGCAATTTTCAAGCAACCGATCACCAGGCGACAGCCAATCGAATTTGAGCCCGACCCCGACTAAACTTCAAACTGGCGGTTGTTTTTGTTATATAAATGGTGGAGATGGTTGGCTTGGCACTTTTTAGTGTGTATTTATGTCTAGACGGTTCGAGTTCGACAAAATGAGCCAAAAGTTGGCCTTTGAGGGGACATAAGCCGCGCAATATTTGATGCTGAATGTAGTATGTAAGTTTGAGTTGAGTTAACCCTTTTTAGTTTTCCTCAGTCCTGCAAGTAGGTATACATAGTATGTATAGCAACAGAATAGAAGGAACGAAAATTTCCTCAAACGCGCAGTTGAAAAAACTAACTAGTTTTTAGCGCACCGTTGGAAAACAAGCTATAGCGGGAGTGCTAACGTCTGATTGGCTGTTGCCTGCACGTTGCCTAAAACAGTCGCGCACGTCTTGACTGAAAAATGTTGGTTGCCTGGAAATCGTCTGCACTTTCACACGAGGCGATTTTCAAGCAACGAGCGTTGCCTGGTGGTTGCTTGCAAATTGCCTCATGTGAAGTGAACCGGCATTGAGCTGTTTACTCAGAAAAACTATAAAATCGTCTCCAATTTTGCTGCTTTATTGTATCAATAGTTCGAGTTGAAGGTTCATAAACGAGGTTTACGGAATTAAGGTTTCTTGTTCACACGGACTGTGAGCTAAAGCTTATATTTAAAGAGCAGACGCAGATATATACTTTTACGAGAGATTTCTAGTTGTTTTCTACCTTATTCAGAAAGTGTCGCAAATTTGCCAAAAAATACTATTTTTTCATGTTTCTCTTATGATTGGTATTGGATTTGGCATCATTTCGTTCTCGGAGGTCACCATACCTCCCTTTCCCCTCTTGAGACCTAGTACTGCATAGATAGTTGATTATATATTACGGATAGTGATCATTTTTTAAATTTTATTGATAACTTGTTATGACACGGTTTTATTTGTATATAAGCATAAGGTCAGTAAGTGGGTATATATCCATACATAGCTCACCATGGAAAATCATTCTTTAGTTGGCGTATAACTTGCTGAGTTAGTTGATGGTTGCTAAATTCAGTTTTGGAATGGTGTCTAAGGGCCTTATCCAAAATTGTATTTAACGGATTAGATTTAAATTAATTTTGCTAATAACGCAGCACAAAATGTAAATAGCCGGCTGAAATTTTGCCCCACATGGCTCACATACAGTACCTCGGTGTGTGCCAAGTTTCAATAAATTATGTTTAACTGACGCTGCGTTATTGACGAAATAAGGTTAAATCTAATCCGATAAATCCAATTTTGGATAAGACCCTAAGTTTAGAAAGACTGGACAAACGGTGCAGTCTGGTACTGTTTTTTTTAGTTTTTAGGTATATTACAGTTGTTTTTGGTAGTCTTTTTGTGATGTTTTATTGTTCTCTGCCAAGCTTGCTTTTAGTCATAATATTATGTACATACTTTTTTCGTGGTTTTTTAGTTTTAATTCAGTCGGTTGTTTTATGTTATCAGTGATTCTTGTCATTCAATTATGGTTTATGAACTACAAACTTTGATATGTAGTATGTTTTAACACTATGTTCAAGTTTTAGTTGAGTGATTTTTTTATACATATTTCAAATCACACAGTATATATTCAGTGGTTAGTGTTGTCATTTTTATTAAATTTTTAAATTATAGGATTAAAAATAGTCTGTTTGATGACATCTACATTTGTGTCTATACGTTAACGGATTTAGCAGATTAAATTTGGATTGGGGGATTACAAGTGCTTTGGCTATTATGGCCAGTAAAAAACAGCAAACCTTGATTTTTTTTATGAAACTACCTAGGCAGAAATTTGTCAGATTTTCATAACCAAACGTAAGAAGACTATTTCAGCCACAAAATAGTCGCATGCTGGAGTAATATATCCACCCACGATTTACTCTAATCCACTAAATCCGTTTAATCACATCGCAGTCCTGCCAGGTTGTGTCGTCTTGTCGTTTGTCTCTGTTCTGTTACCGATGTTTGTTGCAGTAAATCATGACTTGTTCTTAATTTTGCTGGCGCCATTGCAGTAAATTTGTCATTCTTGCCATTCAAGAGTTTTTATTGTTACACTAGGGTCGATTTTGACTAATACCAAGAGTACATAATAGGAAGAGTCTGACACACTCCCTATTATGCCTGGCAGCGCGCGTCCAATGCGCAGCGCGAAATGGGTACGGTTTTGAGGGGGGGTACCCCCCCCTCAACTGAAGACCCCGTACTGAACTGAGGGGGGGGGGTTACCCCCCCTCAAAAAGATACCCCGTACTCAACTGAGGGGGGGGTACCCCCGCTCAGTTCAGTACCCCGTCTTCAGTTGAGGGGGCGGTCCCCCCCCCCCCCTCATTTCAGCACATCAACAAAAGTCCTTGTTGAGCTCAATTCAATTAAAGCAGCCTAGTACAGTGGATCAGCCAGCGCATGTGACGTCATTTTGTCGGTAGAACGGACATGCGGACAAAAGTGTGAATCGAGCCTTAGGAGAGCTATATATCGCTATGTCATTTTGAGCTATAGCTAAAACGCAATGTTTTCTAGCGAATATTTCCCGGTCATATTTATTGATGAATCGTGAGGTCACATTTCGTAGGGCATAGTTGTGTTCGGCTGCTTCAGTCGCTTCATACAGTCCTAATAAAAAGTGAAATCCCTATGAAATAACACATTACATGGCTTATTTTTTGCAGGTCGAATGTACGGACTCAAGTTGATAACTTATCGATAACGTTCAAACAATAATATTCCTAATTATTACTTGATATATTATTTTAATCGATAAAACCAAAAGAACTCATAAATAGCAATTGCAATGGCAATTTTTTCAATCAAGTAGCAGCCACCGTGCAGTACTAAACGTTAGATTCTTTCCAAATAAATTGTGCAATGTACATTGGCTTTTGTGAATCTGGGGTTTGCCTGTTCTGGCTTTCGGTCATGGGATCTGGGCTAGCCGGTCGCATAGCCCTAGCGACGGGGCCCGGCGGCCCTACCCTGCGAAAAACAGGCCGACCGTACATTTTGTTCTCCAAGACCCACGCATCTGATTCGTTGATTTCGTCTGGCGTTATTTTGATGTGGGGCTTGAGGTGTCGTTGTATTTGTGGACTCACGGGTTCGTACAAAATATTGGCGGCTCGCTGAAGCCCTAGTAGGATTTCTTCTTCGGTCAAACCCGTTTCTGTGCCTAGGTCAAGTTCGGTAGGCAAAAGTCCACGTTTTCTCAGAAGGGCCAGGTTTTTGACGTTCAAAATGTCGCCAGCTATTCGCATCTGTTTCATCCAATCGCCGCCCGCGTGAAGTCCTGTTTCGAAGATTTCCTTGGCGTTTTCAATTTTGTGGCCGAAATAGTGAATTTTTCGGATATATTCGGTTCCGGCCAAATCGATACACATGGTGGTGACTGCTAGACCGATCACGATATAGATCATGGTGAAGAACATGTACATTTGCTCGGATGGAACCAAATCGCCAAAGCCTGAAACCAAAATGAATTTTACGTCACAATAAGCAATAAGCAGTTTCGTAAGCTACATACACTTTTCACAATCTGTTTACTGAATTTTGCTGCGTTGCTTGCTTTTACCGAATGAACGGACATACGGCTGTAAATATGAAACGACCCCAAGTCCTACCAATAGTTGCCATTGTGATGAAACAGAAGTAGAATGACTCGAAATAAGTCCACCCCTCCAGCACTCTGAACAGGAGCCCCCCCAGGGCCGTGTAGGTGGCCAGAAACAGAAGCACCATCCAAACCGGAATGTGGATCTCGTCTTCTTCCTGCGACCCGGAACTGACCGAATTGCTACGGGCGAAAATGTTGGGGAAGTGGCGGAAACTGGAAATTTTACGGGATGTTCGGCGGATACGGGTCTGAAAATAAGCCGTTCGGGAGGGTACGTATAAATGATGATACATAGGACACAAAGTTGGCTTAGTGATGTATTTGCAACTACGGGATACGCTGAGAATCTACACGCTGATTGGCTGCCTACCTACCTGTTTAACAAAACTTCAACAGGTTTGTGCCGAAAACGACGCGCGCATCTGCCTGCGCTAAAACGCAGGCAAGCAGGAGACTGTCTCGCTCTATAAGAGTATGACACTATTATCAAGAGTACATAATAGCGTCTCAATCTATAGGAAGAAGAGTGAGACAATCTCCAGCCTGCCTGTGTTTTAGCAAAGGCAGATGCGCTGGTCGTTTTCAGGCTACTTGTTGACATTTTGTGCAACATGTTGCTGGCCAATCAGAAACAAGCTCATATTCTCTGATTGGTCAGACGCCTGCGCACGTGCTCCAATCATAAAACGAGATAGGGATAAAATGTTAATA
Organism: Trissonchulus sp. WLG1_4; assembly: GCA_030248245.1. Taxonomy (NCBI): domain Eukaryota; kingdom Metazoa; phylum Nematoda; class Enoplea; order Enoplida; family Ironidae; genus Trissonchulus; species Trissonchulus sp. WLG1_4. The sequence continues at coordinate 10,338 of JASANF010020314.1, read as the reverse complement.
ACTCATTATTCATTTATAGTCTGCTTGCAAAAACATTAAATAGGTTCGCAAATACCTTTGGGGATATTTTGGCAAACTTTCAGCGAAATTGATCAAGAAACTTTTAAGAAATGGAGAAAAGTTCATATCTCAAAAGTTTCTCAATAAATTTCGCTGAAAGTTCACCAAAATGTCCCTAAAGAATATTTGTCTATACGTTGTTCATACTTGTCCTTACGGACGTAAGGACAGGGACAAGGACACATCTCGATCAGCTGCAGTGACGAATTTGCCAAAGCGTTTGGGCTAATTTTTGGCATACCAACTGGATGTGAGCCAGTCTTGCCTCAAGGGAAACATCAACTCAATTGGACAGGTAGTTTTCTTGGAATCGCTTAAGGGAGCGCTCTGAGTAACTTCCAATAAATCAAATTGCTATAAATTTTTGTTTCTTGTTGATACGAACTTTTTTGCTCAAGTGCAATCAAGATGAACACCAGGCAAGCGTTTTTGCAAAGTTTTATGACTCACGGAATATTTTAGCAAATTTTATGACTGCATCAAAATTGAAATTTTGAAAAATTTGACTAATTTTTGAATTGACGTAGCTCAATGCTGCCTCAACCAAATTTGACAGTCTATAGCTTAAATTAAAGACAATTATCTTGCCGAGGTGCCATTTTTGTTGAATTTTCGTTACAGACGACAAATTTTCAGTTATTTTAGTTTGTATCAAAAGTGACGTTTTAAAAAGCCTATCATATTAAGCCAAATCATAATAATTACAATTCAAGAAGTTCGGCACCTCCACATACGTCTGCTCTAACAGTCTGCAAAGTTTCAAGCGGATATGTCTTCGCAGCTGACAGTAATCTTAAAAAAAGTACGCTATAGCCCAATTTCAGAAACCTGAAGTTTGCCTACACATACGTGTTTTCCAAAAAATAGAGCTAATTTTTCTGTACTAAAATCCGTTGAGAAAAGTTTCAGAAGCCAAAAATTAGCTAACGAAAAATTAGTTTGAAAAATAGTATATTTTTGTCAATATCGGTCAACGTATTCTGGAAATTTTTTCAGAAAGGTTTGCCTACACAAACGACTTTTTGAAAAGTTGCAACTAGCAATTAGCTACAAAGAACTGTTTCAAAAAGTACCAAAAGCCATATAGAATTTTTTGGCATATCGATCTAAAGATTTTTTCCCATTGAAAAATAGGTTAAAATTTCAAGTTGAACAAAATTTGACGTTATATACATCAAATGAAAGCTAATTTAATTTTCAAGAACTTTTCTTCTTGAGTTAATTAACGAAAACTTACGTGAAAAATTTTATCGCCCAAAGTCGGTTATTCAGAGCGCCACCTTAAGGACAGAACGATAGGGACAAGGACAAGGACGAGTATGAACCGGGCTTGAAGGTATTTGCAAACCTTTTTTAATATTTTTGCAAGCATACTATAATAAATAATGAGTTATTAAGCATTTTGACCCTATCTTAATGCTTATGAACGTATCAGCGATTATATACTAAAGTGTGTTACGCAGAGAATCTATGCGCTGATTGGCCAACCACATGTTGCACAGAATGTCAACATGTAGCCTGAAAACGACCAGCGCATCTGCCTGTGCTACCTAAGAACACAGGAAGGCTGGGAGAGTGTCTCACTCTTCTTCTATATAGAGTGAGACGCTATTATGTACTCTTGCTATTATGTATGTACATATTGCTTAATAATATGCATATAAAATTTATAGTGAAAAAATTAAATCACCGTAAACCGGCGGTATGATTTGTAGATGAAGGTTATGAGATCGGACAGGAATTTGCCAATGTCAGCAATCGTGATCAAAAGGAGGGGAATCCCGAATAAACCGAAACCGATGCAAAATATTCGTCCGTATAAAGTCAGCGGTGCCATGTGTCCGTATCCTGAAAATAAAACCTCATTTGTGTGGAAGAATATTATCTTGCATAGCTTTTTTTGCACTGTACATTGCATTTCTAAACATGATTTCATGTCGTGCAGCTAGAAACTTAATCTAAGCCTAAGTCTAATCTGAATAATCCACTAACTCCTCTAAATCTGCTACAGGATTAAGCTAAAACTAACTAACCAATGGTAGTGATAACAGTTGAAGCAAAGAATATGGAGGCCGGAAAAGTCCATATTTCGCGGGTATCATTTGTGATGTCTTGAATAGTGAACAGACGTTGATCGAATGTTCTCAATAAATACAGTTCCAGATTACGGTATCGTCTATTAGCGCCGTCTATCCATTCCTCCTTGGTTACTGTAGAATTCTGAGCTTTATCCCATAGGTTGTTGAGAATATGCAATCGCTTGTATTGCAACTTTGCCATTGTGTGATTGCGAACTTTGATTTCGTTAGGGTATTCTAGCATATGGAATACCCCCGCTCCGAGCACTGTATAGACTAATAGCAAAAGCACCAGGCCAACGTGCGGAAGGATAAGTTTGGCGTACTGAAAATACGAAAGGAAATAATTCGCACAAATACCGTACTATCCCGAATGAAGCCCCTGTCTTGAATAAAACCCTCGTCAAGGCCTTCACAAATTATAAAGGTGATCTTATGGGACATTAGTGCTCATCAAAAATTGAGCGACCTTTACCAGTGGCTAGCCCTTACTTGACTGTCTGAGAGAATATTTTAGAACACCCCTAAGCCCGGTTCTTAGTCATATTTGTCCTTACGTACCTAAGGACAAGGACCAGGACAATATTCAGTCAGCTATTGTGCGCATTGACAGATTCATTTCGTCTATTTTTTCAACAGTATATACTTTCTTCCCATTAAAAATTGACTCGCTTGACCACGTCATTTTCTTGGGGACGAGAATAAGGAGTAAGGACGCCTATGAACCGGGCGTAACAGTTTCGAAAAACTCTTCTACGTAACTGCTTTAAGGTGGTAAGTTACGTTTTCGAAGTTTTTGCATTAATTCAAAAGTTACTTGATCGAACATAATCAAATTTGGCACGGACATTGCCAATGCAAATAGCAATATTTCAGCTAATTTTGACATTGATTCAAACTTTTACGGCTAATTTATTGCTAAAAAACTGGATTTTTGTGTATATTTTGAGGACTTTGAGGACAAAATTGTATGCAAATTTTTGTGCCTCCTACACTACTCATAAAAGCCAATCAAAAAAGGTCTAACCCAATTTATTTTAAGAATATTTTCAGCTAAAATATGACACCTATTTCTGTTAGTCGTTCTAGGCGATCTGTAACTTTGAAGTTTTTTTACCTCAATTCTGATTTCTCATGCCAATATCACAAAATACCAATTAAACCGCTTTGCACAATAATTTACATGTAAGTCTCTTATGCATCTATTATACCTGCAAAATTTAGTTTGTATATGTCACAGCAGCCACGAGCATTGGCAGTGTTAATAAACCCCTTCAAAAATTGTAAATTTTCTTCAGTCTCCTGAAACGTCATTTTTAAAACTTTTGTCCGCCATTTTTTCAACGGGTACGGGCAAACTGTGCTTAATGTAACATTAGCTGACCCAAATGAAGCCCTATTTAACTAAAATAAATTAGTTTGTTTTAAAAATCCGTCATTTCTGAGCACAATGAGTGATTTCAGTTGAAGTAACATTATCCTGTTCAGTTCATATGAATGCAAAGAAAGCATATTTGACAGTAGCCAAATAAATCTGCCCTATACCTTTTTCGAATTGAGGGAAAAGGTTGATTATTTTTTTTAGTTACAGCCTACCAAAAGTCATAAAAACTGTTGTCTCTTGACTTTTTAGCAAAATTTGAGGCAAACTTTTGCTCACTGCAAAAATCTGCTAAATTATTACGTTTAGTTAAGCATACCAGCACTTTCATAATACATCATCACGTGCATTTGGTATAAATTGCTTGACTGTATTTTACCACAGTGAAGAAATAACGAAATACGGGAAAAATGCATAAAATTGAGCTGATGAGCTTCACTAAAATAGTTGGCGTGCACACTATGAGTAACACCGACTCTTGAAAAATTGTTTTTTTGTAAAAAATAAGTTGATTAATTAACTTAAAACTTAAAGTTATGAGTCGTAAACTTTCATAATAAGATAAAAATTAGAAATCATGTACCTTAACATTATTGAAGCCTTGCACTTACCTTAACTTTAACTTAAACTTAAAAAATGCACTATTTTCCTACAGTCAGCCAGAAGCCGATCAGAACTGCCATGCAAACCTTGTGCAGTTTATCGATACAGGGTTCCTTGTATTCCCCGTGCTGTGTCGCGTCAACTGCCGTAATCACTGACGCAGCTGTGATCGTTGACGTCGACTGACGTCGGGACAGCGAGCGGACTGAGCGGGCGCCAACGGACCGGGCCGGCATTGTCTGCTAGAATTCAATCATTAGAATTGATACTTAATAATACTTGTTAGTTAATTAATAATTTTAAACATCAATTCTGCAATGTGATTTTTCTTGTTTTGATTTTTTAGTAATCCAGCTGATAGGTAGAAAATAAACTTATTTTTTAATTAATGGGAACGAGCCACTGACATCATCATTATCATACCAATCAAGAATCTATTGATCCGACTTCAAATGTCGGTAAGATTCTACATTAATTTATCAGTGGTCAAGTAGATAAAACTCTATTTTAATTAGTACCAAATTGAGAGTTTAGTGCTTGAAAATTTAGTCTACATCATCCCCTTAGTTTAGTGCCCGATCTGGAGCGATTTATAACGTTAGCAACCTACAGTGTTGAAAAAATGGCAAAAATGACGTCAACTTTAACGCTTGAGTGATTTTATGAAACATAATCTACACCTAAATTTGCCGCTCCGCAGTTCTAATTTACTACGGCTGTAAGTAGGAATCGACCCTTAGACACTAGGTTTGACAAATCCTTTTGGATAACATTACCTTAACTTAGGCGCCAAAACTTTCTAAATTTGCGGTCAGCTGCAAAGGTTGGGTTTAAAAGTAGCAATATTATATCATAAATTGCACATTAGCAGAAAAGTTGAATTTTAGTGGGCGAAATAGAAAATATGTTGCCAGCTAGCAAATAGATAAGCCGAAAAGGTCGGTTCTTCACGAAAACCGAGGCCCGTTATCGAAAAATTGTGGAAGAAAGGCAAAAGTTTGGTGAAACTTTAAAACAATGACAGGGTTTTGACGTAATCTATGAGCTAACTATAAATACTCTTAGTCGATACGTATCTATATCAGTACACCAACTGCGTTTTCTGATTAGCTACACAAACTTGTGATGATAAATTATCAAACATAGGTAAGTTTGCGCGTTTTTTTAGGAAACTTTTTTGAAAGTTGACAAGCGGTGAGTTAAAATAGTCTAGACTTTAGCATTTAAACTATTTGCTAAATTGTTTAAGTAGCAAAAAATAGTTTGATGACACACCGATACTTAACTGCATTGTAAACGTTCTTTAATTAAATCTTCTATGTAAATAAACAGCATAAAACAAATTAAAAGTACTTGTACCTATCATAAAATGTGGTTAAGTTGTGTAAACGTATTCTGTGTGTTGTTCCTGAACATCTAATGTCGAAGGTAACATATATTAGCAGTGTATTTTGCACAAAATTGTTATTAAATTTTTTAGAAAAAATTAATAAAACTTATTTAAAAATTTTTTTAAAGAAATAGTTATTACTTAACTGGGTAAATATACATGCATCTTTTGTTATTATTAAATATTTATTTTAGTTACATACACAGTAGGTACATTATGTCCCAACACAGAAACTTGATAATGTTCACGTAAAGTATAAATTTTTATTAGTTTTTCTCTTGTTGTTTATCATTTCTTTACTTGGACTGAAAATTATGCTTTACTCAACACGAGTAGTTCTGTGATTGAACAGTGCATTTTGCAAATATATGTAGAAACAAAACTAAACTTTTCTTAACTTGAATTAAAAAAGTTATGTTAAAATTAATCAGCTTTCATTTCATATCACGTTCTTTTTGTAAGGCTTCGTTTTTTATCACGTTTTTCTTCTTTTCCGGGCAGAGCCTCCCCTACTCCCTACCCTACTCACACTCCATTTACCTTTTAACACTTCACATTTATGAATATACGCTCAATCTATTTTAACGTTATATACGTACTAGTCATCTCATCTGTGTATCTACGCTTGGTTTACTGTAAAGTGAAAATAGCAACTAGGATTATCGACAGTGTCTGTATTGTGCGAGGCCCTGCGCGGCGGCTAGTTTTGTTCTCTTGTTCGTTATTATTCTTTTGTCTTTACGCCTAAATGGCCTACTATCACTCCTTGTGTTTCTTTTATTAAACGCACTAAATGCATCAGTTTGTTCGCGTCCGTTTTGGGCACTTCAGGCCTAGGGGCCTTGCCACCCCCGTGTTTATTGTCATCCCCAGGCAGTATCGGCCTAGGAGGCCCTGGCTGCACTTCCGTATGCGCCGTATTCTGGTCGACCGCTGCTCGGTACCCCCCTTATTCCCGGAATGCCTTTTCAGGCTCAGGCTGTAGCAGGCGGTATTCTCTGTGTGCTGCGCCTACTGCGCCTAGCCCCGTAGTGTAGGTAAGCTCCATTTTTCGTCGGTATCCGGCAAACCCTGGCCCGTACGGAAGACTCCGCTCATCATACCTGGAAGCCCCGCTGGCGGTTTGGTTAAGGCTAAGGGCGAGGGATGATTCTCCCCTGAAGCTGGGACCTACCATTCCCGCTTGGGCCGTTCGTAGGAGCGGCAACGAATCGCCTTACATTTTGTTCTAGTATTTTTTCTAAAAATCAAGCCAGAATTTTCAAGGAAACTGACCAGAGATATTTATATACAGAACTCGAAAGGGTTTTCGAAACGGAAATTTGAAATACTCTAAAATGAATGTTATCAAGAGTACATAATAGTGTTTCACTCTATATAGAAGAGAGTGAGACACTATGGGTGGGATTCACAAAGCGCGTTTAAACGCAGTCTAAGTTAGACTGCGTTTAAACGCAGTCTAAAACGTTGGTCTAAGTTAAACATGATTCACAGAGATTGATATGATTAGTGTGTGTCTTCTGATTTTTATGTTCTATTTCAATTGAAACCTTGTTTAACTTAAACGAACGTTTACACCGAGTCTAAACTTGATTCACAAAGCCCGTTTGGCTCGTTTAACAGAATTCTTTATTTGATTCTTTTATAAATTCTATTTGTAGAACATTGTGCTTTAATACGTACCGACAAACCGACAAACCTATTAATTTAGGTAATAAAATTAGTTTTTATTAAAAGTTAATTTAAAATTCAAGTTAATTACGTAGTTAAAAAACAAATTTGACAATTGTTAAATAAGCTAATTGACCCTTTAACACCCAGAAGGACTCTCTTTAGGCAGCCAGACTTTGATACCTTCCAGTTTTTTAGCCATTGCTCGAGCTATGTGCGTCGTAGAGAGCTCACAAAACCACAATTCGATAGAGACTTTACTGGTGAACAAAAACTCAGCCGCTCAACGGTTTAGGACGCACCATTTTTTAGTTATAAGCGCTCAAAGTTGAAAGTTTGAGCAAATTCTGCGCCATCGCTCAGGCATATGTACCTCACGTCCTCACCCTAGAGTATTAACACAACAACCGTGCGCATATCGCGAGATTGTGATGGTTGGGATGGGGTGTTGGAAGTAATGGTCAGGATGCAAAATATTTATATGGATTTCCTTTTCCTCTTTCTTTCTTCGTCTTTTTGTTAGTTATTTCCTTTTTTCGGGTTTTAGTAAGGTAGTTTTTCCCATAGCTAAATATATTAGTTCTACTATATCTATATATACTATTCAGTCCCCCATAACTTTTTTCTTTTTTTTTTTGGTTTGATTTTTTTTTCTTTTTTCCTTCTCTCCTATACCTCACTAACCATTACTAACTCGATCAATGGCCAGTCGTTCAGGCATCATAATACACCTACCCTAGAGTATTAACACAGCAACAGTGCGCCTATCATAGTTGGGTGCTAGAAATAAACTACAATATCCGCTGTATCTGATGCACAAAAAGTTGACTGCCAGAGTTGCGATAAAATATCACAATGAGGCCATGAAAAATATTAGTTTTGCGATGAAAAAAGTCAAATTTCACACTGCTTAATCAAGCATAGGTTTCGTTTTGTGGCAGCAGGATACTAAATGCAAAGATATGCAATTTCAGAAAAAACAATTCAAATATCAGTTGACTGGAATAAGCTAGCCAAGCTTTATAGCCTAGATTGGGCATTCACCACGTGGGGTGTCTGAGATTCACAGTGCGCATGAAAGGTTAATTTACTACAATGTATAACTGTAAGTAACATACAATTTACTAATGTGACATAATAGGCTCAATGCCTATTATTATTATTATTATTATCAATAAATATTACTTCAGTAATTTTTGTAATTTTTTAATCATTTTTAGCAATTTCAGTTAATTAGGTCGTTGACTTTACTAACTTTAGAGCTTTATGAACTTTTATTAGGAACAGTGAATAAGTAAACAGTATGGTAAATAACATTTTCCTATCATAAAACTAGATCATCCACATTAACTATCATATGAAAGTACATTAACATCTAAAAAGTAAAACATACATGATAATACACGATATTATTTATTAGCCTATTAGTTCGATAAGAACTAAGTAAAACTATGAAAGTCAAAAAATTCCAAAAATACCTAAGTAAAATAATTAAAAAATACTTAGACTAACATTAGATTAGCCAAAAGGCTAGTATCCTAAAATTAACACTATAGACCGTCATTAAGTTAAACAAACGTTTAACTTAGACTGAGCTTTCAGTGAATAGGAATAGAACATAATCAAATTTCGAACACGAAAATAGAACAAAATTTACACGCTAATCATATGCAGACTTCGACTTGGTAAAAACGTTCGGTTAGCTAGACTGCGTTTAAACGCAGTCTAAGACTTAGACTGGGTCTAAGTTAAACGCGCTTTATGTATCCCACCCTATATAGAGAGTGAGACATATTCTATATAGAGTGAGACCTACTTATTATGTACTCTTGATGTTATATAATCCAAGAATCCCATGATTCGTGGCTTAACTTCAACTCATGTGCCTACGTACCTAAAGTACCGACCAAAGTTACTTGCTGCAGACCTCAGAATCACAGTGAAGCGGAGTCACTTGAGCACTGAGTCAAAGTAGGTATAGACTAGTCTTGGAATCCGGAGTCAGGTGACTCTGACAGTTTGACTCAGCTTAGACTCCGGAGTATGTAGCAAGTTATGTCGGTTTGGTACTCCGTACTGTATAGATGTTATTCTGAAGAGTTTATTTCGTTGTCATTAACTGTTTTTTTCACCATTGCCCATAAGTTGGTCGAGCATAGCACAGATTCACCTCTTCCTTGTTTTGAAACCATACCAGGCTACGAGTATGTTTCCAAAACTAAGGGTATCCTAACTACATAGTGTGTGAGTGTAACATATGCTTTTAAATTAAATTTAGGGCGAAGGTTGGGGCCTCACATACGATCCCGAAGGGTACAGCTGTGAGTACCCCGGTTGAATATTTTAATTTTAATTTAGTAGCAGTAGCAGCCATTGCAGTAGTTATATCAGCAGTAGTCGTAACGGCAGCACCAGCAGGAGCAGGGTAGAAGTAGAGCCAGTAGTAGTAGTCTTAGCAGAAGCATTACCTACTGTTGTAGTAGCAGCAGTACTCGTGTACAAAATTCTCTAGTTTGAGATACCTCTCTTTCGCTTTCTCTCTTCTTTCTTTTCCGCTTTATCTTCGCGTCTTATGTGCCTGCGGGTTGCCTTTTCAGCTGACTTAAATAGCTATTTTCTACCTTTAACCTGTCAGATTGCACTTGTTCTTGTTCTTCCTGAGGCTCAACATCAGCTTGTGCAAATTGCTGTGAAGTTATGTGTCTGTGCTTTCTGTTTGAAACATCATTCTTTTCCGTAATCTCCAGGTTGCCTAGCCTTCTTCCTCCTTCATCACTGATATTCCCTCTGCCTTTTGCTTTGTTATTTTCTTAAAAACAAGTTTGTTTATTACTTGTTTGCTATTGCTGTAGGTTGGTTTTTTCAGGTTGATAAATTTCTTCTTTTTTTCCTGTCTTTGTTGAGCTGTTTGCTGTTGGCTTCAATCTTTTTGTCTCTTTTATTTCTCTGATTATGTTGCTCATAGTTCTTTCTTTTATTTTCCTTTAGTTTCTTTGTTTCTTTTCCACTTTCCCTTTCTTTTTCTGTCTTCTAGTCTTTTGTGGTTCTTTTATTTTTTTTCTTTTCTTCTTTGGTTTTCTTTCCATCCTTCTTCTTGTTTGTCTTTTTTTCTTAATTACTCATTTTTCTAGTTTTCTTTTCATTTTTTCTTTTTT
>JASANF010020311.1:0-17345 GCA_030248245.1 Trissonchulus sp. WLG1_4 | reverse complement strand
CTTAGCATGTTTTTTTCCTTCAAATTGGGCCTCAGGCTCAGGCTTAGGCTTAGTGCTTAGGCTTAGTGCTTCATGCTTAACTTCAGAGCTTAGGCTTAGGCTTAGTGCTTAGGCTGAGGCTTAGTGCTCACGCCTAGACTAAGTATGTTTGTGGGTGCGCAAAAAGGGTCATTTTTCTTAGTTCCTTGCATCAAAATAAAATGACATTTGTTACTGTGGAATAAGAAATAAAGCTGAACTTTTACAGCAAAATTGGGGTTAAATGCAGTTGGGGGGGGAATAGTGGATCTATTTTTTTTCAGTAGAGCACCTTGGGGGAAGCATTTTTGCTACAAGAACCCTTATTTCATTTTTTGGATTTTCTGAGATATGACCCCCCGAAATCTGAACCCTCAGTGAGGGACGTTTTACAATTATTTTTCCAAAGCCCTTGATTTTTGCGTTCTAATCATGTCTAAATGGTGTCAGATTATTGTTTACAATTTTTTAGAATCAAAACAAAGGCTCTTTGACCGGGTTCCAGCCGAAAAATTGGCCGAATTAGCCAGAAACGTCCAATTTTTGACCAAATTCAAACTTGGCCTTAATTTAGGCTTGGGCTTAGGCTTAGGCTTAGGGGTTAGGCTTAGTATCAGGCTTAGGCTTAGGTTCAGGCTTAGGCTTAGGCTCAGACTCAGGCAATAAAAAATCGAAATTTTCAGAAAAAATCCTGCCAGCTTAGCCTAGAGAATCCTGCCAACTAAGCCTAGACAATGCCTTAAAACATCATAACGCACTCAAAACTATCCGAAAACTAGTCAGGTGGCTACAACGGGTTGCCGAATGGGTAAAGGACCCTCTATTCTAAGCAGAGGACCCTCTATTCTACGTAGAGGACCCTCTAATCGTGTTCAGGAGCTCAAATTACCCCCAGAAACATCAAAATCTCAATTTCGAAAATTTGACCCCTGAGGACCCCCTGGACCCCCTAGGGTGGGTACCCTGAGGAGGTCATAGGGGGGTCCAGGAAGGTCCTACGCAAAAATGGACCTCGGATTCGTGTTCAGCAGCTCAAACTACCCCCAGAAACATCAAAATCTCAATTTCGAAAATTTGACCCCTGAGGACCCCCTGGACCCCCTAGGGTGGGTACCCTGAGGAGGTCATAGGGGGGTCCAGGAAGGTCCTACGCAAAAATGGACCTCGGATTCGTGTTCAGGAGCTCAAACTACCAGGGTTGGCAGTCTCGGTCTCGTAAAAAACCCGAGACTAGGCTGGTCTCGGTCTCGGTCTCGGTCTCGGTAGCAAAACCGAGACCTGCCATAGGGTGGTCTCGGTATTTCAGATGAGACTTGAAGTTTTCAAAATTTTTCACGAAGATTTTTTATAATTTAAGTTTCCGCATAGAATGCTAAGCATGAAATGGTCAAATCTGTCTGCTGCAGAAGACAGTCAGTTCACCGGCAAACTTTGGCTAACTTCAAGTTCAAACTTTATATATAAAGCTGTAACCGTATCCCCTCCGCCACGATGGTTGAGTTCACACTTCACACCTTAGCGAGAATCGACTAAGTCAAAAATACCTACAGTAGGGCCTAGCTAGCCTATGGTAGAAACAAAACACGGCTAAAACTACCGTATGTAGCTACATCTAAGCTACCGTATACGTTGCCACGCGAGTAAACTGACATCTTGAACAACTAGTTCAGCGACACTGCTCTTTTGGCAAAAACTAGTAAAGCCATTTTAAAGAAGTTATTTTAGAACATTTAAACTTCACAAAAACTTGTTATTCGGTAAATTTCCGCAAAAATAGACAAAAACCAAAACCGAATTTGGCATATAAAGTAGAATTCTTGGAATCCCATAAAAACTGCTTCACAGCGATTGGATAAACCGCTGTAATACTAAGCCCTAATTGGCTGAAGCGAGTAAGCCAATCAGGCGCAATAGCACGCGAAACTTAGCTATATAAAGCGGCGCAAATCGGCAAACCGGTTAGTTAGCTAGTTAGTCGAGGCAAGTTTAGCCGAGTCGAAGCCAGTCAGTCAGCCAGTCAGTAGTCACTCAGTTCGTTAGTTCGTCAGTCAAGCCGAGTTGCCTGCTGGCTCACAAGTCGCGTCACATAGTGTTGGAGTCGAGTCACTCTGCCGCGTGCTGTCTGTCACCTTGCTGTGTTTGCCGTGTATAATAAACAAATGTAAGTTGTGTCCTTGATGTCCGTTTGCACTCAATCCGTTAAGTCAAATAAGTCACAACGCAATGTACGAACCTGGTGAAGTACAGCCTCGGGCTGCGACGGTACCAGTGTAATCGGGTGTTCAGCCCTAGACGATCCTCATAAAGCACTACTGTGCTACTCAGACTGAATACCCGGTTACATTCTGGTGCCGTGACCAGGATCAAAATTTACAAAAATTTTCAAAATTTCTACGCCAAAATCTGTCAAATTTGACCTTCCCGAGTCGCCGAACTCGCCTACCAGTCCAAGCACAAACAGCTCACTAACTAGTTCTGACACAAGTTCGAAAGACGAGCCCCATCGGAACTCTAGTATTTTTGACGACCCTCACGTTTCTTTTGTTTTCGACTATTACGTTGACCCCCCACCAACTTATTTCATACCAGCAGAACAATATTTCCACATGGCAAAGGCAGAAGACGGTGTTCCGCCGCAGGCGGACAGGCGAAAGTGGTTGATCAACCCTTCACAGATACCAATTTTTAAGGGAGAAGCTACTGAGGACTTTGATGAATTTCTGGGAATATTTAATAGAATAGGACTAGTAAATGATTGGGCGCCCGACGAACGGGCTAAGCTGCTGCCCGCTTTCCTACAGGGCCATGCAGCCGATGTGTGGGAGTCTCTGCCCACAGGAATACAGTCGTCATGGGACGCAGTTACGGAAGCTATGAGCGATATATTGGCAGAAAGGACTGTAAGCCTATTAAGTTCAGAGTTGCACCGGCGGGTACAAAGGCCGGGAGAAACTGTAGACGAATACGCTAGGGCCATTCAAAAGTTGGCCAAGAAGGCGTATGGGAAAGACATTAAGAGAACAGTACGTGACAGATTAGTCAAAGAAATTTTTCTAAACGGGCTCAATAGAAGCATAAGACGTTTTGTTTTGTCCTCGAGACCAGAAAGTTTTGATGATGCTGTAGTACGGGCGAAGGAGCAGGAAGGATTCGACTCCATGGAGCAAGAATGGAGTCGAACTGCTCGCGCAGTAAGGTTTGATGCACTTACTGAACGAACCAAAGAGCCCACGGTTCTTGATGTGCTACACGAGCACGTTAAAATTAACGAAAGTTTGCTCACTAAGTTGCTGAAAAAATTAGATTCGATTGAAATGTGTGAACACGATAAAACTCATGTGGAAACTTCAGCGTTACCAGACCACGGATTTTTTGAACCGCGTACCGACAAGTCTTATGATGGTCGCGCAACATGTTACAGCTGCGGGCGCAAAGGACACATTTCTGCTACGTGCAATGAAAGCAAGCATTGCCAGAGCATAAGCTATGGTGTTCGACCCGGGCATGATATGGTGTCCACTGTGACAGTAAAGGAATCAAAAATAGATGTAAAATCACTTAAGGAACAGAATCGAAATCTCATAGAACAGTTGCTAGATACCCATAAGAAATTGGGATCTAGAAAAGAGAGTTCGCTAAGGTTCTCTGAAGATACACCTGTAGTGTATGGAAAAATTTGTGGTGTGCCATCCGAAATGCTAATTGATACTGGCAGCAAAGTGACGATAGTGACCTCTCGCTTAGTGAATGAGCTTACGGAGTTAAAGAACCACCGCTTTTCAAAACTGAGTTCTTTGACAGGTCACAGGTTGAAACTTGTGGGCTCTAGCTTCGCTGAGATACAAATTGGTAACCAAATGGCTAAGGTTGACGTGAAAGTTATGAAAAATTGCCCATATGACGCGATCATAGGGACGGATACATTGAAGGCGCTGAAAGCTAGCGTAAATTTTGCAACCTCTACATTAGTATTGGGCGAAGACAAACTGAAGGATTGTGAGCAGGAAAAAGTTGACAACCCAAAAACAGAAAACTGTGAGAATGTGGCAGTATCCCAAGAAATGCACCTGGTGTGCTTCGCTCAAGAAGCGCATAATGATTCATCAAAAAAGGTAAATTTTACTGACTATGCACCGAAAAACTGTAAGCTTGAAGACGTGGCAAATATTGTGACTACTAGAAGCGTGAAAAACTCGCACATAGACAATTTTGCACGTGTTACGCCAGGTAATGGGCATACAGCCGCAGAGAAGGTAGCCGAAACTGGCAAGCCCTTCGTGAAACCCAAGCGACCTAACAGTCGTGTATTAACACGATCGGGTGCTAGTGCATCATTTCATATCTTGAGCACTATGCTATTGTGTGTACTGACAATGACTGTGACAGTGACAGAGTCACGATATAGTCGTAAAATTTTTAAAGAAGTCGCTATGGAGACTACTAGGCAGGTGTCGAATTTTTGGAAAACGAGTAATCTACATTATGTTAGAACTCCTACGGATCGTGCCACTGATCTAAATGGACATAATCAACAGGTGCGGCATGATACATGCTTTCAACAGGCGACACAAAATCCAAAAGCTTTGACAGCCACTACCATCACCTTAAAAGTGAACGACAGTAGAATTTTCGCGACCACTACGCTTGCCGACCAATGGAGTGCTTACGTTCAATCACTTGAGCAAGCCAAACACTTGCACATGTGTGCTGTGGCTCCAAGGCCATTACAGTTGGCTCGTGGAGCCTCTCGAGGAATAACTGAAACTTTTAGTCTAATCATGGTTGAAGCTGTTTGCGGCCAGGACAACCCTGTTGTCACGTGTAGCCACCACAAAATTTAACTACAAGTTTCTGAAGAGGCAACATAACTGTATTGGTATGTACATAATGGTATGCTATATTTAGTGTAGTACACTGGCCAGTGTAAAAAAAAAGCAAAAAAAAAATCCTAATATCAGACTGTATGCTACCTGATCACGTTCAACAGGTAAAACCCTAAATTGTAACGAACCACAGCGTTTAGTGGTGCAAATTTGAACCAGAATGGAAGGTTTCGACCAGGTCATGTTAAGAACTGGCCATTTAAATGCAATGTGAAGGCGATAAAGAGTCGGCATTGCCCCCAGCTACATACCAGCAACCCTACACACCCTCATCTGCCGGCAAATCCCTTAACCCTATCCTCACCCGCCTCTGGTACATAGCTGTGGACATGCTATACGTGGATCTCCGCTGGATGCTCGCGAACAGTGATGCTGATGCTGCTGTTGGTTCTCAAAATTGGTAAACTGTGAGTGAAAAAAAAATGAACTGTGATTGATGAACGTAATGAAACTGTGTAGTATATAGTGTGTGGACAGTAATTCATGGTATTGTGTTGTGTTTTGTTTGTGTATTTTGTTTATTTGTCAATTGTATTGTGGCAGCTTCTACAGGCTCGACGTAGGATTACCTATAAGAGAACACCCTGACTGAACGCGAAGTCAGCGTCATAATTTTCAAAAGCAAAAGTTTACATCGTATGTATTTGGTACACTTTTATTGGTAGTTAACTTATGGTATTTCAGCTACAAATTTTATTCAGGCGATGATTATGCTAAAATTCTAATGAAATCTCAGAGACAATTCTTCGGTTTGTGCAGAGAAGTATCTTAGGCGAGAGGCCGGAGTAGTCCTGCACCGCGACCGCAGCTTAACCCCGAATCAGTGGTTCACCCGGACAGAGCCGGAACCCCCGAAGCGAGTATACTGCGACCTCAGCTCATAGTCCCCGGTCAGCTGCACTGCAGCGGAGGATTAAATTAGTAAGGCAGAACCCTACTAACCGACAGCCCTGTTCCTGGTTTAATACGCCAAAAAGACAAGACTTGTCAACTAAGGCAGACCTGAGTAAAACAAGCACCTCAGGCCGTGAAGTGTTGACAAGTAAGGCGCCCAGGCCCTCAATTCGAGGGTCAGAGCCTAGTACAGTTACGACCCAGCCGTTACCCCCCACCCGCGACACACCTCTGCACTTTTTGTTTAAATTTTAGACACCTTATAAGTTGGAACTCAACTCACAGTCGCAAAGTTCTTGTTTCGAATTCTGTTAGTCAGGTATCTGATGGTCAAATAGAAAATTTTTGAATGTCGGATGGAAACAGAGTTGCCTTCTGACAAACAAAAATTAGTTCGTACGAATAACTGGAAAAAAAAGCCAGTCTATCCCACTGTATTAATTATACTCTTGGCGTAACCGGATGTATTATATTCTCTTGGCGTAACTTCTACAAATTCTACACCGAACGCAACCTAACAAAACGCTCATGCTACCTGTTTATGCAGTGTAGATTTACTTGGCTAGCATCTATGTGCCCAATAAAGCATTGCGCGCACTCACTGTTTATAATTCCACGAAACTTTTCAACATTACAATTTCACGTGGCAAATGAAAGCTAAATCAAGGAAGCACCTAAAGCGAACAACTTGGCCATAATACAGCGACAATTAAACTAAACGATAATGTGCTATGAACCTGTTGCAATCTTGCTTGTATAATTAATTGCAGTTGCGAGATCATACCAATACTTAATAGTACAAAAAATTTTTGTAATACGAAGCAAATTTAAGTAATTGACGTTCCAGGCCCCACCCAATGGTTCTAAGATAAGCACTGCTACTATTGATTTCAAAACCTCTGCCAAACCTTGTTACTTTACAATATAACATCTAGAAAAATTCGGCTCAAATGAAACTCAAGAACTATATGTGCAACCAAGCTGTAAAGCAGATTCCTGCAGAATGAGTGATGTGTATCGATCCATAAAATGAGTGCTTATACTCGGTATACATTATCATAAAACTGCACAGATTGGTGAAGCTAAGCATATTATATATGTGCCTGTAAAACGAAACGTGCTTATATAAGGCAAAGAAAAACGTATATACGCGGGCATGCTGCGTAATCTAATCAGGCAACGTCAACTTTTTAACGAACAAAAAAACGCTTACGAGAGGTCCATATTACAAGAATTTTGAATTGAAAAAGTATATATATATACGTACAGACAGGTATACTTGGATAAAAATAATATAAGAACCGAAATGCTGCAAAACACAGAATGTTGATCAGCAGTAGTAGCATGAGGACATGCTCAACTAGGCGGGGGAGGAATGTAACCGTATCCCCTCCGCCACGATGGTTGAGTTCACACTTCACACCTTAGCGAGAATCGACTAAGTCAAAAATACCTACAGTAGGGCCTAGCTAGCCTATGGTAGAAACAAAACACGGCTAGTAGCACCACTGAACCAGCACAGAGGATTCTACGCTGGCACCCGAGTCAGACTTCCAAAATGCCAATATATGCAATGCACTATAAAACGCCTTGTCACATAGCCTCTACGTAATTAGGCATGCTACAAATCTGATATGTGCGGCTCCTGTAATCTCTTAACTTCTAAGAGTGCAGTCAGAGATTTGTTGCACTCTCTGAACACACGGTAAGCATAGGTGAATTCGACACAGCGTGCACTCAAAGATTTGTAGCACGCTTGCTAGAAGTAAGAAAGAACCTTAAAAAGAACGCAAAGAATCGAACCATCGAGCAGCACATCATCAAGGTCCGTAGTCGTCCATCGTAACCACTCGACCACGGCTGCTTCAGAACCAGTTAATTATAACCCAAGTTGTGATAAAATTAAAGTGCGTACAGTGTGAAGGGCTGTCGTAGTCTCCTTTTCGTTACATACCTAGGCTTGTTTATAAACACCAGTTACTTTAGTTGTTCCGTCTCAATAATAATGTCATTTATTATTATTCTCTTTAATAATTTCTAACTCTCTAACTCAATAATGTTGTCATTTAAACATTTGCCTTCCAAGGTAGCGTAGCCGAGTGGTCTAAGGCGCTGACTTTGAAACTAGAAGTCAGTTGTGCGTGGGTTCGAATCCTACCGCTACCAATATATTTTGTTTTTCACCTGTGTTAAGGCCATGTGACAAGTCTGTTGTAGCATGGCTAGCACTGACACTCAGATATTAGTATGCAACTCTGCTTGGAAAGCCCTCGTGTAAAGCACTCGTGCGCATCGAGCTTTCCAGCGCATCGTGCATACAAATATCTGAGTGCACTCGCAGCCATGCTACAACCCTTACTTGTGGCACGCGAAGAAGTGTGCGAAACTTTTAAAACATTCCAAAAGTTGACAGAATTGCGGAAAAATAATCCTATGTATTGCCACCGTCAATCACCTAACTCATGCATTTGGTCGTTACAATGTTAAGTTTCGCGCAACTTCGCAAGTCATACACTCATACAACCTAACCTAATGGTCACTTTTTTATAACTTAATTACCAATTTTTCACGTTTCCAAGTATCTCAAATTTTTAAAATTGAAACTTGAAAAAAGGTTTCCAAAGGGCTGGTCTCGGTCTCGTAGGTCTCGTTTGGGTGGTCTCGGTTGCCTGGTCTCGGTCTCGGTCTCGGTCTCGGTTGCAAACCCGAGACTTGCCAACCCTGCAAACTACCTCCAGAAACATCAAAATCTCAATTTCGAAAATTTGACCCCTGAGGATCCCCTCATTTTGAGGGTCACGTGACCCGGCCCCCCGAGGGGTCACGGGGTCACCAAGGTGGGGGGCACAATCACTCAAGGGGGGGACCCTTCCACCAAAGTTTGGTTCATATCCATAAAGCATTTCACACAAAAAAGTGGCAACATAAGAAGCCAAAGGATTAATAATTACCATCTTTAATTACCATCTTTAAAACTATCCTATTTTTTGTGATAATTATAATAATAGGGTGAGGTGGCTCTGGAAGGGTTGGCGTTGATGTTCTAAATATGAAATAAGCTTACATTATGATCGACGTGGCCCGGTTCTCTGGTTCCAGGTCAATAAAGTTGGAGTTATTTTATTGTCAAAACTAATCTTACGTTTTTCGGCACATAAGTCAGCGGTAACCTATAGTTTTTATGGTGTCAAATGAAAGCTGTTCTTATATCCTAACTGATGCCGAAAACTAGAACTTTTTACCAGCTAGCTAAAAAAAGTTATGGCGTAGAAAGTTTTTACGTAAACTGAGTATTTTTCAAAAATGTTACGTAACGTCCGTGTTACCATTGATATAACAAAAGAAACGCTTCCATGAAGTCATCCATACAACTGTGATCCTTACACAAAACAGTTTTTACTCCATCAGTGACCATGGAGCCGGCCATATGGGTCTAAATCTGAAATTTATTCTATTCAAAAATTTTATTTTGCATTTTTCTGTTTATAAGTCAGCGTTAACGTATAACTTTTTTGGTATCAAATAAAAGCCCATAGTCTGCACTATCTAATAGTGAAAACTAGAACCTTTTACGTGGTCCCTGGAAAAAGTTATTGCCTAAAGTTCTTTTTAGAAAACATTTTGTTCGAAAAAATTCCTCCGCGACTACTCACACCATATGCGTATTGACCAAAAGTTCGGAAAAATTGAAACCGTTATAACTTGCTTCAACGTTGACGTAGAAACATGAAATTGACGGCATTCTGCTCAGAACTTCAGGCGCTTTCGAATGACACCTTACTTGACGTTGACGGACGCCACGTTAAATCAGCGTTTAACAATTAATTAATACGGAACATTGGTTGGTTTTTACGTCATCGTAAAAAAAAATTCACGTCGATACCACAACCGTATAAAAAGTTATGGCTCCTGGAATTTTTCCCTTTTGTTGACTACCTGTAATCACCTCATATGCGATCAGATCGCATTGCAAGTCAACTTTGACTCAAGTTTGAATTTTGAAATTTTTTCCAAACAAGTTTTATTGCTAACAACTGCGTGACTTCACGTTGTAGATCTAGTCTAACTAGTCTAAACTAGACGCACTAGTCTTGTAATATTAATTACATAATATTTACATAATATGATTACCATCTTTAAAACTATCCTATTTTTTGTGATAATTATAATAATAGGGTGAGGTGGCTCTGGAAGGGTTGGCGTTGATGTTCTAAACATGAAATAAGCTTACATTATGATGGACGTGGCCCGGTTCTCTGGTTCCAGGTCAATAAAGTTGGAGTTATTTTATTGTCAAAATTAATCTTACGTTTTTCGGCACATAAGTCAGCGGTAACCTATAGTTTTTATGGTGTCAAATGAAAGCTGTTCTTATATCCTAACTGATGCCGAAAACTAGAACTTTTTACCACCTAGCTAAAAAAAGTTATGGCGTAGAAAGTTTTTACGTAAACTGAGTATTTTTCAAAAATGTTACGTAACGTCCGTGTTACCATTGATATAACAAAAGAAACGCTTCCATGAAGTCATCCATACAACTGTGATCCTCACACAAAACAGTTTTTACTCCATCAGTGACCATGGAGCCGGCCATATGGGTCTAAATCTGAAATTTATTCTATTCAAAAATTTTATTTTGCATTTTTCTGTTTATAAGTCAGCGTTAACGTATAACTTTTTTGGTATCAAATAAAAGCCCATAGTCTGCACTATCTAATAGTGAAAACTAGAACCTTTTACGTGGTCCCTGGAAAAAGTTATTGCCTAAAGTTCTTTTTAGAAAACATTTTGTTCGAAAAAATTCCTCCGCGCGACTACTCACACCATATGCGTATTGACCAAAAGTTCGGAAAAATTGAAACCGTTATAACTTGCTTCAACGTTGACGTAGAAACATGAAATTGACGGAATTCTGCTCAGAACTTCAGGCGCTTTCGAATGATACCTTACTTGACGTTGACGGACGCCACGTTAAGGGGGTAGTGTAGTGTCGCGAAAGCAGTTTTGCTCATAGGCTGTGAAAATAGAACTTTTTGTTTTGAAGTAGTATATTCAATGAGAAGCTAGTCCAACGCTGTATGGTATCAAATAATTACTGCCAGACATCACACTATCAATATTGACAAATATCTTGGACCAATCGTCATTAGTAAGCCAGACATCACACAATAGGGACATAAAAGTTCGAAAAATCAAGCCAGATATCAGATTGGCCAGCTTGTGAAGTACACATAATGTGTGGACGCACAATTTTTTGCGACAAATAAGAAAAAAGAAAATTGAAGGTTCGTTTTTCTTTTGATTTGAAAATAATCGTCTAGATTTTTCACAATTTATCATTATTGCTGTTACTATTTTACAGTTTAAGTACACCTACACAGTTCAAACTAGTATTACTCCACAGCCGCTACAGTAATCTGCACTAAATTTTGTGTGCATAAACTACAACATATGTGCTATTAGTCTGTGTAAAAAAACTAAACAGAAAAATTGATAAATGTGACTAAAAAATGGAATGTGAATAGGTTTTTTTTTCGTCATTTTTCCGACTTTGAGACATTATTGCAAACTATATGCTGCAACAATTTTGCTGAAACTTGGCAAAATAATTTGCCTTTAAATAGATTTTTAAAATATAGAAAGAACGATTTCTAACATTTTACTGAACAAGTTTTACAGTCGCGCAAAGTCGACTGCTTTCGCGACACTACCCCCTTAAATCAACGTTTAACAATTAATTAATACGGAACATTGGTTGGTTTTTACGTCATCGTGCGACCTATCAATCGATAGCTCTTGACAAGCGTTGGCATTTAAAAAAAAATTCACGTCGATACCACAACCGTATAAAAAGTTATGGCTCCTGGAATTTTTCCCTTTTGTTGACTAGCTGTAATCACCTCATATGCGATCAGATCGCATTGCAAGTCAACTTTGACTCAAGTTTGAATTTTGAAATTTTTTCCAAACAAGTTTTATTGCTAACAACTGCGTGACTTCACGTTGTAGATCTAGTCTAACTAGTCTAAACTAGACGCACTAGTCTTGTAATATTAATTACATAATATTTACATAATATGAACTATACTAAAAATAATGATAATGACAGATTCTTCATCATACTTCTCAATAATGTAGTACAACCTGTGGTAAGCGTGGCACAAGGCATAATTTTCTGAAAAAAGTGTCTGGGGCTGATTACAGCGGTTTTTGTCCGGGCGCCAAGGTTAAGACTAACGTCAACTTTTAGTAAGGGGGTCATGTGACCCATCAATCGAAAGCGTTTTGTCTCACCAATCGAATAATGAAACTCCCAAGTCGCTACGACCTGCATAACAAACGTTATGGGACTTTAAAGGAATTCACCCCATAGAACACTATTATCATAATTAAATCGTAATTACTACATTACGAAAAGTGTTCTTTTTCTCACATCCTTAAAGGCGCCATAACCGGCCTTTAGGAACTCGGACGGACACAAGAATAGTATCATTGGATTGCTGGCGTGCAGGGCTTTCGAACGAGGGGTCACATGACCACCTGGCACTTCAGATTACCCCGAAATAAATATCTCAGGGTACGCTCACGTGACAGGGTCATGTGACCCCTCATTTTAAAGCGCTCCTTAAATGTAAGCGATTGATGTCAATTTCATTGTTGTCCGTCATTCCTATTGTCTGCTATGGGCCTTTCAAAATCCAACCTTTGTGACTAATCAAAATCAGTCCATGTTGGATCAAATCTCTTTACATTTCAATTTGAACCATTTTTTACATTTCAATTTTAACCATTTTTTGAATTCAACAAATTTTAACATAATGCGCTGGACTTTTAGTTGTCAAACTAGTCCAAACTAGACGCACTAGACTTGTAATAATAATAATAATATTAATAATAATAACAGACATTTCAGATACAAAAGGGTTGCCTTTGCTTCGCAACTGGTCGGCAACCCAACAAAGATTATAGCCAATTTTGCAGGGTTGGCAAGTCTCGGGTTTGCAACCGAGACCGAGACCGAGACCGAGACCAGGCTACCGAGACCATCCAAACGAGACCTACGAGACCGAGACCAGCCCTTGGGGGACCTTTTTTTCAAGTTTCAATTTTAAAATTTTTTGAGATACTTTAAATTATAAAAAATTTGTAATTAAGTTGCAAAAAAATGACCCTTAGGTTATGAGGTATGAGTGTATGACTTGCGAAGTTGCGATAAACTCAACATTATAAAAAAAATCTTTGTGACTTTAGAAAGTTTTGAAAACTTGAAGTCTCATCTGAAATACCGAGACCACCCTATGGCAGGTCTCGGTTTTCGTACCGAGACCGAGACCGAGACCAGCCTAGTCTCGGGTTTTTTACGAGACCGAGACCGAGGCCCGTATTCACATACTAACACTAACACTTAAAGTTAGTGTAAACCCTAAAGGCCGATTCACACGGTGCGGTTTTACTGCGATTTTGCCGCAGCGTTTTTGTCGCTGCGGCAAAACGCAGCTTGCCGCACGCAAAACGCAATGTCTGAACAGACGCAGCGTTTTTAGTGCGGAATGCCTGCGTCTTGATTTTGCCGCAGCGTTTTAAACGCCAGACTGCTACTCGACCTGCGATTTCATTGCGTTTTGATGTTGCGGACGTGTTGGCATAAACAAATTTCGCGGACCAATTTGTCATTTTTTTTGAAACAGTAAAGACGCAGCAAACTGACCTGCGAGACGCACTAAGGCCGCAAAGCTTGTTCAGACGGTGCGTTTTGCTTGCGACACCCTGCGGCTTGCGTTTTGCGTCAAAATCGCAGCGGCAAAAACGCACCGTGTGAATCGGCCTTTACTTTAAGTGCTTCGTAGCACTAAATTTAGTGCTACGAAGCACTTAAAGTTAGTGGTTACACTAACTTTAAGTGTTAGTGTTAGTATGTGAATACGGGCCCGAGACTGCCAACCCTGCAATTTTGGCTTCGAACTTTGGCCTACGTTCACGTCCAAAAACACTGAAAATGCCATTTTCAAGGGGTCATAGCTCTGAAAATCCAAATTTGTGGATAGGGGTTCTATTACAAAAAATGCTTCCCTCAAGGTGCTCTACTTCAAAAAATAGGTCCACTATTTTTCCCTCCCCAACTGCACTTGATCCCAAAATTGCCCGTCAGCGTGAGCTTGGTTCTGAGCGTTAGGGAAGATTTGAACTAGGATTTATATAAGGCCTTAGATTTTATTAAACAGTCGTATTTATTCCCTAAAAACTATATTTACAGTAGGGAATAATGTTAATAATCATCTGTTAAGCAAAAAAAAACATAAAAATTTGAATTTTAAAATCATTTCAAGAAAGTTTATTTCGCCTATCACAGGAAAACCGCAACTCTTAATTTGGTCTTAATTTGGTCTTAAATTTATAAAATTTAAGACTATTTTAAGAGTTCTTAATTTGGTCTAAATTTGGTCTAAAAATTTTAAGACTAAATTTAGACCATTTTTAGATTGAGATGGAAGACCAGAACGTTTTAGACCAAGTTCAGACTATCTGAAAACAGTCTAAAAATATTTTAGAGTAATTTTAGAGTGTTTTAAGATTTGAAATAAAACTGAAAAATGACTCTTAAACGGGTCTTAAAACTTTTAAGATTGTTTCAGAGTGATTTAAGACTAGTTTTAGAGTGATTTAAGATAATCTTAAAAACTCTTAAATCACTCTTAAAACACTCTTAAATGTGTGCTGGCTGAGTTTTCTATATTTTTAGAGTGATTTAAGATAATCTAAAAAACTCTTAAATCACTCTTAAAACACTCTTAAATATGTGCTGGCTGAGTTTTGCAGGATTTTAGACTGTTTTAAGAGTGAATTAAGATAATCTAAAAAAACTCTTAAATCACTCTTAAAACACTCTTAAATATGTGCTGGCAGAGTTTTGCAGGATTTTAGACTGTTTTAAGAGTGAATTAAGATAATCTAAAAAACTCTTAAATCACTCTTAAAACACTCTTAAATAGTATTCTTACATGTTATAAGGTTTTTAGACGGTTTTAAGAGTGATTTAAGAGTTTTTAAGATAATCTTAAATCACTCTTAAAGTATATATTTATATTTATAAATTGCAGAAGTATTTACTGTTTTTTTACAATTTCAAGCACCCATTTTTTTTTGTTTTTCGAATATATATACTGTATATATCATGTTTTTTATGTATCATAAATATATATATATATATATATATATATATATATATATATATATATATATATATATATATATATTAATTTTTTATATATTTGTTTGTTACGCAACTTTTCGCCATTTTGAGAACAGCTTTTAACTTGAAAGTGTTTTAGCTATATACGATTTTTAAAGATCATTTTTCCACTGTTTTGTCAATTGTTTGTTATCCTTTAAAGGATTACGTATATATAGTCAGATGTGGTAAAAATTACAACATTTGAGTATATACAGGGTTTTTCCCTTGTTGTATGAATTTTTTTGAGCAAACTTAAACCAACAATATTTTTCTGCGTTGCTGTACAAAACCAAACCATGCATTAAACTTTTTTCTCTGCAGTATATACTGATTCTACTTAAATCAGTCCGACTGACCCCTCCCCCTTCTTTGGCACTTTGATTATCTTCCCCACCCAACATGCCTTACATTAGCATCCTCGTACGACAACACAATGTTTATGTACAGACAGTCCACAGGAATACAGTATTTCTGTATATATATTAGGGATGTCGCGGATCTCACTTTTTTGACATCCGCGGATGCGGATGCGGATGTCGACTCCTAACATCCACGCGGATGCGGATCTTTTTGGAATACGTTCTAGACAAGTTATGAGCCGAAATTTTTTAAATTTTTTTGCCAAAAAATTCATAAAATGCTACAAATAGCAGGTATGAATGCAAGTACTAAGCATGAGACTCGGATACTCGGATAGAGCAAAGTTCATCAAAGTTGTGTCTTCAATCTTCATGATATCTTCTATACCATGTGCCGCCATCAACAATTTGTTTGAAACGCTATTGGTTTAACTTTGTGTCTATTCAAAAGCTATTGCGTGTCCCTCTGGCTTAGTTATTGGTTTTGTTGGTGTATGTACTCTTATATATTCTTTCAAATCAATGAAAACCGGCTAAGTTAAAAACCGTGTTTTAGCAAATATATGTTGCTTTGCAACTTTGCAAACTGGTCAAAGTGAAGAAAAGGGGGAAAATTCTTTTCGGCTGCCACGTGCTTCCCACCCCATCTTTTAATAAAAATATAGAACCCCCAGTGTCAGCCATGCCCCCAATCTGATCTCGAGCCTAAAATAGCTGTCGCCCCTTTTAATTAAAATTTGGAGTGAAGTTATTGGTGTTAAAACGTAACTTAGGGGTGGAATAAGTCGGAAAAACAGCATTTTTCGCCTAGTAATCCGGAGTCCCCCTATATCCCCCAAACCTAGGGGGGTCAGAACTGAACGCTTTTCCGAATAGGGTAGGTTAGAAGTTTGTTGTATGTAAGTTTTAGCTGTAAATCAAACTTCGTCCAAAAAATTAAACTTTACATGACTCATGACTCTCAAAAATGCAGAACTTAGTTCGAATGCCCGCAATATCAAACATTCTTAACCATATATATATAGTGAAACCTACTTTAGAAAAGAGCAATTTCCAACCAACAATGAGACAAAAAAGCCTAGAATGAAGTTTCATTCCACTGTTTTAAGAGCTAATACTGGCGTATATATGCACAAAATTTAAAATTGCTGTCTGATTTCCCACATTTTTAGTACCATCTGACGAATATGCAACATCCGCACATCCGCATCGAATTTTTGCGGATGCGGATGCAGATGTCAAAAAGTTGAGGATCATCCGCGGATGCGGATGCGGATACAGATATATATATATATATATATATATATATATATATATATATATATATATATATATATATATATATATATATATATATATATATATATATATATATATATATATATATATATATATATATATATATATATATATATATATATATATATATATATATATATATATATATATATATATTTACATACCGCAGTCCATGGTAGTACGTATATATCAGGGTAGTAGGGATGGAAGTCTCGGTCTCGGTCCTCCTTAAACCCGAGACTAGCCCATCTCGGTCTTTCGGTCGTCGAAAAGTCTCGGTTTGTACCCAGTTCTCGGTTTTTCAAATCCGTGAAAATTTCTACTTGGTTCCCCCTTTGGTTTATATTTTTGGCAGAAAAATTTTTTTCGAAAGTTTTATTTCACCAAAATTTCACAATAAAAAGTGAGATTCTGTCGCTTTTCCGAAATCAACTTTACCGTGGTTGTTCAGTTTATTAGTGAACACAGGTACACACACAAAAATGAATGTTTGTGATTCGGTTTTGTTTATTACTTTGCACTATGTTAGAGTCTGTTGGTGTGATTATTTTTATATTTTATTTTTTTAGTATTCTCTATTCGTGTTTGGCTGGTCATCTTTTTTATGCTAGTTGGTGGCTTCACTGAGTTCTTTTTAAATTCCGATTAGTATATATATAT